>PVKC010017998.1:0-19788 GCA_004027635.1 Crocidura indochinensis
TTTATAGCAAATTTTAAACATATTTTTGCTCATCATGTTAATAACTCTTTCACCTATAAATTCTGAAATTTTCTAATAGAAGCATAATGTTATAATTCCCATGAATTGTTTAAATGGGTACAATTAATAGATTATCCATATAAGCATATTATAATGTTATAATAATAATAATAATTAACTTCAAGAAAAGTTTACTTAGATTTATTCTCAAGGGCAAAATTCCCACGCAGGAATACCCCAATTATGACATCGTGGCATTTTTGAGCACCCAGGGATGTGTGTACCTCAGTGGAAGATCATGTTCTTCACATGTATGAGATCAGGAGTATGAATCTTAGCACCCTCTAAAACAGGGGTCCTCAAACTTTTTAAACAGGGGCCCAGTTCACTGTCCCTCAGACCATTGGAAGGTCAGACTATAGTAAAAACAAAAATTACGAACAAATTCCTATGCACACTGCATGCATCTTATTTTGATGTGAAGAAACAAAACGGGAACAAATACAGTATGTGGCCCGCAGGCCGTAGTTTGAGGACCACTGCTCTAAAACATCTGTAAACTGAATTTTTATTGGGTATACATTTGTTTATTATTCAAGCTCTCTTACATTATAAGATGTGAAAGTAGTACAAGAACAAGGAGACAAATTGTGATGAAAAGTTGGAGGCATGTATATTCTGTCTCTACAATTGATTTATGAACAATCATGAATCTGAAGTAAATGGCATATTTCACTTATTTTAAAGGTTCAAAGGAAAATGCACAATGATGTACAAAAATTCGCCTGTCAAATAGGGATCAGTAACAAGTTTGAGTTGGTGGTGGGGTATCTTTCTTCACCCTTTCTATTCTCCTCTTTGCTTGAAACTCTTCTGAACCCTATTACTTTGACAACTTGATGCTTCTTGATAGAAAAAATATATATTAAGATTTTTTAAATTTATAGAAATTTAAGGGGGCGCGGGAGATAACATGGAGGTAAGGCATTTGCCTTTCATGCAAAAGGTCATTGGTTCGAATCCCAGTGCCCCATATGGTCCCCCGTGCCTGCCAGGAGCAATTTCTGAGCATGGAGCCAGGAGTAACCCCTGAGCACTGCCGGGTGTGATGCAAAAACCAAAAAAAAAATTAAAAAAAATTAATAGAAATTTTGAAAGTAATGTTTAAAATTATACAAAAATTCAAGTGTGACCAAACAAAAGCCACGTTGCTTGCCTATATATTGCTGCTGTGTTTAATAGTGATTGATTAGTAGAAGTTTAAATTATGAAATATATTGATACCATTAAGGTTGTATGTTGTATGAAATAGAAAGAAAATTTCACTTTCCAATTTAACCGTCTGTACCCCCACAAGAAACACCTGTTAGAAGACCCAGAACATAGTGACTGCACAGTAAATATTTTGCTAAAGTTAAATATCACTAAAATGTGATATTAGAAATATTAGAAATTGTGTTAAAATGATTTTCAACCATTTGTCTATATCACAAAGTAAATTGTTCACTAAAAAGTCAGGATAAAAACAACCAAGATCATACCTACATATCATAGAAGATCAAACCTACAAGAATAATCAGTAAATGATTTGCAATGTTTCTGCTCTTGTATTTGACTTTAAAGATGTATTTTAACATTCTAAATTCCTTTTCTACCTATTTGTCACAAGATACAATGCAAGAGAAATACATTTACCCAAAACAATTATATAGGTTAGTGAAGTATCATTTCCAGTCACATCCAAAGGACTGTTATCCATACAAATCACAGTCCTCCAAAATTAAGGTTCATAGTAATCATCTCTTTGTATTTCTTGAGGAATTTATTTATTTATACTTCCTCATACATGTCAAACTTTTAAAACATGTCTTTTTTACACACCTTTTAAATTACTTTTGTTTTACAGCACTGTTCTCCATATCGTTTTCTTAAATGTTATGTTTTATAAAAATCAGATCATCAAATTAGTAGAATCTGGATGTTGGTGGTTGCAAATTCACAATGTAATTCAACATTTCTCTATTCATAAGAAAACTGGTGGCTGGATATAGATGCTTAGTCAGACTGTTACATTTGTTCTTTCTCTAGAATTCCGTAGTATTTGGTTTGGACTCTTTCCTAATATCAACAAGCATTGTGTTCAATGATAATGGATAGAATATTATGAACAACATTTATCACTCTCCTAGTTTACATGCTAAAATTCTGTTTCTCTGCACATGTAATAGTTTTGTTACAGATCAAGATTCCCAGTTTGTTTTCACAAGAGAATTTTAGATAATTCTAAAATATTCTTAAACTTCCTTTCTCCTTAAATTAGCACATTAATTTTATTAAATGGTTTGAAACACCTTTGTTCTGCTTTAAGTTGTATTCTCAGATTGGATAGATAGGTTTGTTTAATAAATTATACATTGACAAATAAAAGACTATTATAATTTTCCATGCTCTGTAAAAAATGTAATATGTCATTAAGTATAAGGGAAATAAACTATTTTATAGTCCCCTTTTTAATTGTATGCCAGCTTCTTAAAATGCAGATTTAGTAACAGGCCAAAGGTTTTATTTTCCTGAAGTTCTCTGTAAGGCAAATAATACCACTCAGAGCTAGAAATCCTGTTATGGAACAATAACTAGTAGTTATGTTTCTAATTATTTTAATCACAGAATCAAATATTCTTAATCATTATAAGTGATTTAATATAGTTTGAGGAGGAGAGTCAGTTGACATTAATTATAATTTTTTTCAGGGTGATACACTAGTAATGACCAAGGGTTATTCCTGATTCTGCTATCTGGAAGGAATAAATAGTGATTCTCAGCATGCTCGCCTCAGTATCCTTCTCCCATGGAGACTAAGCATGTGGAACCAGAATGACAGTCCCATACGTAAGGCACTTGCCTTACAACCATCAACTTGAGCTCATTCCCTCCACTTCAAATGGTCCCCCGAGAGCCTACAGGAATGATTCCTGAATTTTTAGTTAGAAGTAAGCCCTGAGCACAACTTGGTCTGGTTATATACCCCTCAATTTTTTCATTTAAAATCATTAAAAACTAAGGACTTTTGAGGTCTCATAGTTAGCTTGAAGATCCAATTTGATGATGTTAAATCCTCAAAACCTTTCATACACATAGTAAGTGCTTATTGTTAAAGGCAACTAGTGTAGCTCTTAGAGGAAGATGATGGCTGAGTGTTTGTCTTCTAGAAAGCACTTCAGAGGCAATTTTACAAAAAAGACAATCATCATACCAACCTTGAAGACATTTTCATCAGGAGTTCTCATACTTATTTGGCCTCTTTCAGAAAACATTCACTCAGCACTCTCCACTCTAGAAATCTACCTTTTTTTTTTTAAAGAATTCCATAATACAAACAGAAATCACACCCCATTACCACATTGTACCAAGTTACTATCACTCCCTGGATTGTTCTAATGTCTCCTGCTGGGGACCTGTATCCCCCACTTTGGGAAACACTGATTTTGATTATATAAGCAAATTCGGACTAGAAATCACTTCCACGGAATATGGAATATAATAAAGTTTTGAGTGAGACATCAAAAAACCCATTTGAATGAAACTACCCAGTTCATAGTAAAAGAAGATAATATTGTATAAATAAGCTATGGGGCTGGAGTAATAATAGAACAAATAAAGACACTTACATGCAGCTGACCTTTGTTCACCCCAACATCCCATATGGTCCCTCAAGACATTCAGGAGTGAATCTTGAGTGCAGAGCCAGGAGTAATCCCTGAGCACTGCTAGATGTGACCCAACACCTCACACACACACAAAAAAGAAAATATCTTATAGATAAACTGGCACCATAGCAGGCAGCACTTTGAAATAATAACTGTAGGCACGAATATTTAGTGAGTACTACTATATGCAAGATAAAAAAAAAGCATAGATTATGTTTGATCTTCTAAAACTCATACCATTACGTAGGTGTTACTAAAACTAAGACAGTGAGGTATACATCACTTTTGTTTAAAATAAAACTGTAACAAGGGGCCAAAGAGATAGAACAATGGGTTGGGCATTTGCCTTGCAAGCAGTGAACCCAGGGTTCAATCCCCGGCATTCCAGGAATAGATGCTCATGTTGATTGAAAACATATATTCATATACTTTCAGTTTAGCTAGCTAAGAAACCACATTACAAATAAGTGGATCTAAGAATTGGAGAGATGACTCAAATGATTGGAGTTCATCCTGGGGTTTACATGCTGGAGCTCTGTGCTTACCCTGGCATCACATAATTCTCTAAGCACAGAGTAATCCCTGAGCTCTTAGCTGGAGGTAGTTCACCCCAACTCAAGCACCAAGTATTACCCTCCCAAACAAAAATAAAATATTAGGCCCTAGCTTCGGATGAAAATGTGTTTCCATTAAGATGATTATCTAACATTCATATTCTTCAAAACAACTCAATATATCTTTATTAACTATTGTGTTCAAATGACATTTCTAATTACTGATGACTTTGTTCAGATTAAGTGATTCAACTAAAATGTAATTAATAAAACTGCATGCACAATTCCATGTTCACTGATATACCATGAGGTAAACGAAGAGAACACTGCCCCTCATGAGTATGTCTTTGTGAGGGATGACTGCAAAAATTTAATATAGCATGGCTGAGAGAGGCAGATATATCTCAGAACAACACAGAGCACTAGATCAGAAAAGCATATCTTCTTTATTTATCACAAAGGATGAGCACCTCATGGAAGTGCTTACCTTGAAAGTGAGAATTTTTGAGGCCCTCTGTGTTGATTGATGTACATCCAACCCATACATAAATTCAGAAAAGGTCTAGTGGCTACATTTGACAGAAAAAAAATGTCGCAGAAAGTTCGTACCCAATAAATCTTCATTATACCAGACAGCTATTAGCTTCCTCGGTTTCATACCCGAATTTCAAGGACTGTGTATTCATTTCAATTCAATGAAATCATCCACCTGCTCCTCACACTCAGAAAGTTACTAGAAGCTTCAACTGATTTAAGTAATGGTACATCAACTTAATAAAAACAAGAACTCAATTAAAATAGAGATAAGAGAACTGAATGCTATTTTTGTTTGTTGGGGAATCTCTAGGTAGTGCTCAGGGACTATATCCAGCTTTGTGCACAAAGATTATTCCTAAAGCTGTCCAGAGGATCATGTAATACCAAAATCAAACCCTGGGCCTTCTTCATGCAAAGCATATATTCAGCCTATTAAGCTATTGCTCTGGCTCCTTGAATATAAAACTTAATATAAAGCAACAAAAATTGAACTATGCTTCTTTAGTTATAAAATATGGATAGTATAGAGAGAAACAAAAGAAAAATATTGCTAAGAGGCACGAGGAAATACTTGGAAGTGATACAGATTTAATTATTTCTAAAAATGGGAATTCTGAGAAGAAAAATTAAAACTATAAAAAGAAAATTAAGTAAGCCTTTGAGTTTGAAATAGATCAATAGAAATGATCTAGACTAAGTAATAAATTGTTATTTTTTAAACAATGTTTCAATGTCCTGAGGGGCAGTAATAAACATTTTGTTTTATTTCCAGTGGTCTCAGATGACAAGAGAAAGAATGTGACACAAAAGGAAACTGAATAAAAATAATTAAATATTTTTTAAAAGTATTGAAATGTCAATTCACAAAGTAAAGAAGCCCTGCAGTCCCGACAATGATTTATTGAAAGTTTCATGTAGGCAGTCATATTTAAACCATTAAAACTAAATAAGCAGGGGCCCGGGAGATAGCATGGAGGCAAGGCGTTTGCCTTTCATGCAAAAGGTCATCGGTTCGAATCCCGGTGCCCCCATATGGTCCCCTGTGCCTGCCAGGAGCAATTTCTGAGCATGGAGCCAGGAGTAACCCCTGAGTACTGCTGGGTGTGACCCAAAAACCAAAAAAAAAAAAAAAAAAAAAAAAAAAAAAAAAAAAAAAAAAAAAAAAAAAAAAAAAAAAACTAAATAAGCAAACAAAACACAAAACCTTAAAAGCAGCCAGGCAGTAAAGTATATGCATAATATAGTTTCACCAAGCATGATTTTCTCATTAATAGAATTAAAGGACCCTAAATAAAAAAAAAGTCTAATGATGTGATACAAGTAGAAAAATATTCAGAATAAATGAACTTGAATTGATACCAAAAACTGACGAGGAACTTATAACCTAATGTTCCTTATGTATATATACAGAAAAATCTTTTTAAAATTACCAACTCTAACAAATAATATAAAACAAAGTGAATAAATCATAACTAGTGAATAAATAACAACTAATATTTACTCCAAGATTGTTTTGACAATGAGTTCCAATGTATTTCACTTCATTAACAATGTGTCAAAATAATGGGCAAAAATCATATACTCATCTTGACAAAGGTAGTCAAATAACAAAATTAAATCTGATGTTAATTCCTAATACATTAAGTTGGACTAAAAGTGGAACTTTTTTAGGAGTTAATTTTAAATAGGCAAATAAAAATAACTCGGTTTGGTCTGGGGAGATAGCACAGTGTTCTAGCACACATGTTTTATGTGCCAGTGGCCCTAGTTTGATCCCTGGCACCACATGGTACTTCTATTGAACACCCCTAGCATAAACAAGGTATAGCTTCTAAGCGCCATTCAGTGCAGTTGAGGAAATAAAAACTAAAAATGTGATCCAGGTTCAGGCACTTTCAGGAAAACTTCTAAAATAGATTCATATTGATTTTAAGCATACAAGACTTAACATACTGGGCAGGAAAAGGAAATCAGGCAAAGTCTCAGAGAGTTAGTGTTTTACATTTCAAGGCATATATCATCAATTATTTAAATAAAATTAGAGTATTGATGTGAAAAATTGAGAAACAGAAAAAGGCATAGAAGAGACAAATATTGATACATTTTTCTTTTCACAAGGTCACATATGGAAAAGATATAGTGACGTTTATGCTTTAAGTGTGGAGCCATGAAGGGAGACCATGATCAACTGTGAATTTCTAAAAGAACACCCAGCAAACAGTAGCAGAATCAGTGGGACATAATGAAATAGGTAGAGCCAGAAAAGCTTAGCAAGAACTAAGTCCAGGAAAGACTTTACAGAGATTTAAACTATACAATTGGAAAGAGGGTAGAGAAAAGGGAAAAAAGACATTTAAGAAAGATAATTGATTGAAATACCACATTAACTGAATATTTTATGAAAGGAAAGCACTAAGGTATGTCCCAGATTTTGATGTTCATTCAAATATAGGTAGCAATGTACAAAAACTTAGGTTCAAATACAGTTTGATACATAACTCAATCTAGGATAGAGTCAAAAGACCATATTCTAAATCTCTGGCATACATTAAATATGGTTTATTCTCAATACATGGGATTATTCCCAGTCTTCTACTATTTGTATTTTTCAGATCAGCCACGAAGGTTTAAGAAAGTTAACCAACTCAAGTTAAGGAAAGGCAAGAAAATTCTGTTTAAATCTGAGTACCAGAGGACATTCAACTTGGACACTAGTTAGGCATCCATAAAGATCTCTGATATGAAGGTAAAAGTTAAAGCAAAGTCAACACAAGCTGTTTGCATAAGTTACAGGACTTGGAATTTCTAGGACATCACAAGAGATGAAGAATTGAAGAGGTGAGCAAGTTGTAGAATTCATGTTCTTGCTGCACCATGAATAGAGTAGAGAAATCAGCCACAAGCAGAAGGAGTCAAACCATGAACCTTGGGAAATAAGATGCTTCAAAATATTTGATGAAGATTAAATTGCATAGATACTGAATTAAAAATTAGTGAAAAGACCCTAATAGCATCAGTGTTAGCTAAAAAAAGCGGGGTGGGAATATCATTTCAGAAACAATCATGGAGACTTTAGTTTAGGAATTGTTTCTTGGTCAGTCAACATCCCAACATCCTGTGCGACTTTGCCAAGTTATTATGTTAGCCTAAGAACCTAATAAATATTCATTGTGACATAATGAAAGGCCTTGAGAACCAACTGTCTTAAGAGTCAAGGATCAATGGGTGCTGAGGGAGACAGTGAGACTGGGAAGGGGACAATGGCTAATGGCTAATGGCTAATGTCAAGAAATAAGAACCTATGAGTTTGGGGGATAATTTTCATGAACAAGAATGAGAAATACACACATGCATACACAACACACAAGAGAGAAAGATCTATAACTCATAGTATGTGAAATGAGACTATTTCACAACTCTGATTAATGATGGAAGGAATATGAGCAGAAAAACAATACAGTGTCTGTCAGGAACTAATATCGGTAATTCTTAGCTGTTTTACAAAATCCACAATAGAGTTTTTGATAAACCTGGCCCTTAGGGTGTTAGTGGGATATCTTAAAGTACATTTGAGATATTAAAAAGTTGTTTAAAACAAGAAAACAGAAAAGAACTTGAAATAAAATTTTAACAATGGTTGCAAACCAAAACTTTAAGTCAGATCTATAATAAAATGCAATATTTCACACTAATACAACTCACATTTTTAGAATTCATCAATAGAGTTGATATCTTACTCTTTGAGATTACTTTGTCATCAGAAATTCCTGAACACACTCCACATCAAACTATAAATGAATTATCAGAAGGCAATTTTACATAGTAAAACTACAAATAATTGTATATCCCTCAACATTATATGACCTGTGAAGATATCAGAAGTCCTCACTCTTAATGTAGATAAACCAAGTAGTTCATGATGCCTGACTTCCAGAACTTCTGAGTTCTCTAACTGTAGTTTTCCACTCTATGCTATGTTTGAGAAGCTCAGAGAAGCTGAAGGCTACCCTCTACACAACACACTCCCCTGCCATGTGATGTAAAAGCTCTTCTATGGTTCCCACACTATTAGAAAGTGTACCAACGGCTGCTAAGCCACTGCAAGATAAAAATGTGATGTGCAATTTCTTGGTTTAACTTGCAACAACTAGGTTATTAATGCCTGGTTCCATACCAGGAACAAAACCCTAGAATAATCACACAATTGCCCAGGAAGCCATTTGGATTGAAGTTAGCCTCTCCTTCAAGAACGGAAGAACTGAAACTTGCCAGCTTTCATTTGCACGCCTTTCAGCTACTATTTCCAGCTGATTCAGTTCATACAACTCCAGCTTTCATTTAGAACTGGGCTCATTGACTCAAAAATAAAGAAGAGAAAAAAAGACAAGAAAAGAAATCAAGGAAAGACTTAATTGACTATGCAGAGTGTTGCTTTGGGTAAAGGAAAAATCTTGTTAGAAACCTGGCAAACTCACTTCATTAGAGACCTAGTGACATCTAAAACTAGAATATTACATGAGATGGTCTTATAGTTTTGGTCTTATATCTTGGTAATAGTACCCTATTAGCATTCATTCTTTCTGCTTTATTCTTTCCATACTTTTAGCAATGATGAAAGTTGACTGCTAGCTAAATAGATGCAGAAGGAGCTAGAATTTATTGGAAGTGAGAAACACAAAAAATCATGGATTATGATTCTGTTCATTTCTAGTTTTAAATAGTTCACTGTCCTTTTCTGCTTTTATGATTAGGTTTACTTATTTTCCATCATCAATCTCATCGCATGCATTCCACTCCACTTTACATTTACCTGGTGATTTAATATGTCAGTGTGGGAATAAGTCTTCGTGGTGTATGGGACTCAATCACTGCTTTCCCCTTCAGAAATATTTGGTAGTCTGCATGGTCCAATAAAATAGGAACTTTGGTAAATCATCTTCTTCCCTTTTGGGAGCATCAAATGCTTTGCTTATTGAACCCCTTCTTTCTAGAAATAATTAACCTATGAATAGAATTGGTTTAGTCATTGCCAATAAACTTCATTTCATTGTGTGAGAAAGTGACTAAAAGTGATCTTATGACCATAGCATATTCAAATTTTCAGAAAAGTTTAAAACATATACCATAAATATACCTAAAATTTCAAGTCAGACAAATTAGATAACAATAATCCCTATAAAATGAATCTAAAAGGATATTTACAAAAATTCAAAAAAGATCATTACTTAACTCTTTCCATTTGGTTAAAAATATTAAAATAATTGCAATTAAATTGGTTTCTAGTTAAAGATACAAGATACTTAAAATTCAAGTATATCAGGAATTATCTTAAAATCACAATAGCAGTCTCAGTGGAGTACAACATTGATTATAAATTAATTAAAATTTACCACAACTAAAATAAGTAAAAAAGACAGCTAAAATAAAGTTGAAGATAACTGTAAATTTCTGCATTTGAATGTACCTGAAACAAATACCTAACAAGTAATAAATTGATTCTCATAAATTCACAGATTTCAAGAACTGAATCAAAAATTTATATATACTGGGGTGGGGGGGAGCGATAGCACAACAGGTAGGGTGTTTGCCTTGTAAGCGGTTGACCTGGATTCTATCCCAGGCATCCTATATGGTCCTCTGAGCCTGCCAAGAGTAATTTCTGAGATCAGAGCCCGGAGTAATCCCTGAGCATCGCTGGATATGAAACTCCCACCGCCCCCCCCCCCCGCCACAAAATGAACAAAGACACATGTGGGTAAATAAATAAGGCTAATGAGCAGATCAGTGAAGCCCATTTATGAGAAGTTAAAATTAATATACAGTTCCTTCATATATTATACTGGAATCTTGTCACTGTCAAGTTTACCTTAAATCTTCAGAGAGGAATTAGGTTGAATTCCAGGAAACAGGATAGACAACATAAAAAAAAATTAACTCTGATTATGTCTCAAATGACTATAAAAGCTAAAAAACAGCACACAGATTAAAGATGTTTGTTGCAAAATTTGCAGCATTTTAAGTAGATTTAAATTACTTGCTAAGCAAGACCATATAATTTTCTTGAAACAACACAGATTTTGTTTATTTAACCATTCATTTAGATTTAATACATTTATGATTAAGTATAAGCAGGCAAAATGATACCAGTGTATGAGAAAAAACTCAAGAAAATAGACCACAATATATGTACCAATTGTTTGGAATTCATTACATACTAAAAGGCCTGATCTTTAAAATACTAGATATGAATATTACTCAATAATTACCTTTAAAGTGTTCTTTTTGAAATACTAATTAGACTAAATGACCATTAACTACTTTTCAGCTCCCCCAAAAGATGATTCTATCTTGTTCAATTTCTTACAATCACTGTGAAATAAGCACAGGCATTGTTAATCTGCAGTTAATAGACTATGAAATTGAAGATTTAATTGATTATGAAACTTATTCCAAACCACTAGCTAGTAGCTAGTAACATCAGAAAAAATAACTTGAACCACACCCTAATAGATTATTCTACTTGATATATACTAGGTCTCAGTTCTCTTTGGGGATAATAAATCATCAGATACCAACTCTCATAGCTCACAAAGTGGCTAGTATACTGAATAAATGAGGTTTGTTTCTTAAATGGTGTAATATTTGCTGCTTTGCAATTCAATTTTCTATCTGCTCTCTCAGCATTCCACAGTATAACTAAAGAACAAATTCACTTTTCATTCTTGTGTGTTCTACTATTACTAGTTTGTTTTCTCTTTCTTTTTTTTTCTTTTGGTGGCAGTGGATAGACTCAACCTGCTGTGCTCAGGGCAGATTGCTGGCTCTGTGTTCAGGAATCACTCCTGATGGGGAACAGGGGACCATGTGAGGTGCCAGGATCAAACCTTGGTTAGAAGCATTCTACATAAGTGTCCCACACTCTGTACAATTTCTCTAGTTGAAAATGATCACTCTTAACAAGAACTGGGTACTAAAAGGAGATCAAATGATATGAAGATATTTCTTCAGTAACAATAGTGCAAACCACAGAGTCTAAAAGGAAAAAAGAAGAGAAAAGATCATTTTCTTTTCCTTTTTTTTCCCCCACACTCAGCAGCACTTGGGAGTTACTTCTGACTTTGGGCTCAGAAATCATTCCTTTTCTCTGGAGACCATATGGAATGCCAGGAATCAAACTCAGGGTCTGTCCTGGGTTAGCCACATGCAAGGAAAACACCCAACCTCTGTGCTACCACTCCAGCCCCAAAATGAAAATTTTCTACCATAGAAGAAGATACGGAAGTGGTGGGGGAAGGGGAGGAAGAAAAACTGGGGACATTGGTGGCATGAAATATGTACTAGTGAAGAGAGTTGTACACTATAATGACTGAAACCCAAACATGACCAACGTAATTGTAGGGAGGGAAAAACTATATTTTGAATAACCTTGTAAACCACGGTATTAAAACAAAATGATTTTTAATAAATAAATAAATTGATCCATCAGTACCTACTTTAGCAACTAAAATGTATTGAGTACTGTAATACACAACATTCTTTGGAGATAAAAAAAATCAATATATGATTCATCCCTAACCTAAATTAAAACTTGAAGATTTTCATGAAAACATAAATAAAACTACTTTACTCTCAAGACAAAATGGCTCAGTCAATCCAAAACTCACACAGTGTGCACTTTTAGTATGTTTGCAGTGACTTCTACAGGTATCAGGAAATTTAATAGAAGGCTTTATTTGTTTCAGAAAATTTTCACATGCTTATAAAAAACACATTGTTAATAGGGGAAGACTTCAGGAGACTAACTGGAAAACTTTTGTCACAGAAAAGCTAATTTTCTCAGTCTACTACAGAAAGAATACAACTTTGATTTAGTATTTCAAAAAGATAAAACCCAGAAGGTATTAGATAATTTTGAGGCCTGATAAAAAGTAATTAAAGATGAATCTTTCAAGGGAAGCAATCGAATATGTTTAAGTAAAGTCATAACACAATAGTGTAACTACATGAAAATCACAAAGTGAATCTTGATAACAAAGTGAATCATGCTAATAAGCAAACTTGACTCAGGAAGCAACTTATTGTTCGAATAGAGCAATTTTCCCAAATGATTGAACTTTTGAGTTTTATTGGCTTTCAAGAAATTTATGAAGGAAAGTGTTATGAATTGATTTTACACTCATCTTCTGGGTCAAATATTTTTCTACAACAAAGTAATCAGGACTTTGCTCAACTGGCTTCATTTTAATCTTTATTCCTTCCTTTCCTGTTCTTTAAATGTCATATGTGATTTGTGATTATTGTTTAACCTTTTAAGGAAGGTATTTGCCCACATTCCAGAGTTCTCTAATGCAAACCACACATACATTTACCATCAATTTTGATAAAAGAAGCATTTGTTGAGAGAAAAGAGTTTTTATTAGATTTTGGAATGTTTTTATTTATTATTCCTCAAGATAACTCCATATTTATACATACAAAAACATAGTTGACTCTATGTCACATATGTAAATTATATCATGAGATATCAATTTCAGTAAAAACCCTTAAGAAGAAGAATCAGTGCTTCTTCAGAATTGTGGATTAATAAAAAATGTCAAAGCAAGAAAAAGTATATAAATCTGCACTCTTCGTTTTTTGCTCCCCACAGAAACAACAATGGAGCACTATTTATTATAGCTCAATATGCAGAAATTGTACTAAAATTTTGTGTGCATTTGCACAAACTCTGTCCTAGTTACAAAGATCTTGTAAAACTAATAGTATGATCACAATGTTATAGGTATGAAGAAAAAAGCAGAATGAAGCAGTGTTGAGTATGTAGCACAAATCATACAGGGCTCAGAAAAAAGATTTGCATTTTGTTAAACTGATTTTTATCTTCTCTTATAACTTGACAAGAGGAGTTTATTATTATTAGTCTAAATAAAATAACGTAATCTTAAATTTCCTTAAAACTTGAACCAAGCAAAGCTTTTTGCCTTACATGGTTGTTTTTGTTTTTCTTTATTTTGTCTTCTTTTTTTTTATGTGACTAGTTAAACAAATGAATGAAAAAAACCTTGACTTCCCATGATATGGGGATTTCTAAAATTCCTAGATGCTAAAGTACACATACTTTCTTCTAGCTATTCAAGCAAGTACTAACCTGAGCTTTGTAAAGGGATTTCACAGATGGAATTAAGGTCACCCTTCAGGTCATCTTAAAAATAGGGAGATTATCTGGGTGGGTCTGACCTAATGACAGGAAACCACAAATTGTGGTCTTCATTTGACCTAGTGATAAATGAAGAGTGAGAAAGATTTAGCACACAGGACATTCTCAAGATGCCTTTGAAATGAAGGGAACTTGTGAAAAGAAAAATGATGACCTGTAGGAACTGACAGAGGCTTCCAAGGGTGTTCATCCACAGCTGGAACAAAATGAAGATGGTTCGTAACCCAAAACACTGGGAAAGAGATTCTTCTAAAGCCTCCACAGGGTCAGGAACAGAATGCTGAACAATCTATACCTTGATATTTTTGCCTTAAGACCCTGAACAAAAATATCCAACCCATTGCCCTTTGCACAATATTTTGACCTATAAACCCAGCGCTAAGCAATGGATATTGTAAGTCACAAATCATAGTAATTTGTCATCTTGCAATTGAAAAGAAGAAATCATATTTGTCTATAGAATAAGATTGACCTGTGATGCAATTGTTAGTAACTGGTCTGGTTAAGCTGAAATGAACTTGTCTGTAAATAATCAATTTCCTACAAACATGTTTACAAGAAAGCATTTTTAGAATAAAAAGATATACAAAAAAATCATGGGTCCATTAAATTCTTCTGGGCATCTAATCATGTAAACATATAAAATTAAAAAAAAAAGAAATAAGAATAAGAGAATTGATTTACAATAGTAAATGCATTTTCCATTCATTTTGGCATTTATTATCATTTACTGGAATAGACAAGTGATAATTATTGTCATCCTTCTTGACAATGCCAGAAGTAAATATGTAAAGACTGACTCAAGACCAAACACTGGAATTTGGAAGGACAGGGGGTAAATTGCTAGTCTTATCAAGGTTACATTTTTAGGGGAAGGCTGTGTAAACACAGCCAGAAGGCTTACACCTAGTTTTATCTAGCCTAAGAATCATTCCTAATGGTACTCTAAGCAATCACATATAATGCCAGGGATCAAACTAGGGTCTTCATATATAAAATAAGTGCCTAGCCCTTCATACAATCTCTCCAGCCCTCAATAATCACATTTTTATTTTATGAATAGATCATTTTGGAAATGTGACCTAGGTCAAAATCACATTTTTAAGTAAAAAAAAAAAAAAATATATATATATATATATATATATATATATATATATATATAAAGTTTTATTTGGAAACAGAGGAAGGAGAGCAAGAGAGAAAAAGAAATGAATAAAGAGAGTAATGATTCTGCTCAGGAGAAAGCATGGCTTCCCCAAAGGCTGAAAGAGTGCTAGTGCACAATCCAACATGAAAGCAGAAAAGCCTACATCTCAAGAGGGAAGATCCAGGCAACAAATGCTCAAGAACTAGATACCCAGCATCACACATGCCTCAAAACTACATTTTATTCTTAGGACTGACAAAATATTTTGGCAAAACCAAAAAGCTAGGTTTCCCTTACCTCAAAAATAAAATAACTATTTGGTATTGGAGTGATTGTCTTCCCCCCACCACATTAAACTTTTCTATCCTTCACACAAAGTGGACATTTTAAACTTGTAAAAGTTTTTAAACATTTCTTTGTAAGATATGTGTTTAAAATATTTAATGTCTAAAAAAAATTTCAAGTTGATTTTACCAAAGTTCAAACCCTGCTTAAAAATGAATAATTAAGAGAATAACATCTTTTTGTTATGTCATTTTGGGGGATTTACTTTATGATAATGAAAACTTTTGTTTTATTTTGCTTAGGGATTTTCAGGCCACACTCATAGGTGCTCAGGGCATACTCCTAGCTCTGTGCTCAGAGTTCACTCTGGCAGTGCTTGGGTATGGGGAGTGGGGTAGTCCAAAAGTGATGCCAGGGATTGAACCAAGTTCAGATGCATATAAGGCAAGCATTAAACCCTGTATTGGTTTATGTTTCTGGTCTAATAATAAAAACCTCGTTGTTGCTGTTGTTGTTGTTGCTGTTGTTTTGGGGGTCACACCTGGTGATGTTCAGGGGTAACTCCCAAGATCTTCACTTTGGAATTACTACTGGAAGTTCTCGGAGACCATATGGAATGCCAGTGATAGATCCCGGTGTGTCACATTCAAGGTAAACACCCAAGCCACTGTACTATGTCTCCAGCCCCCAATGATGAAAACTGTTTAATATCCAAATGAAATTTACTAAATTATAGTAAAGTAGAAATTTTTTATCTATTCAAAGTTTATTTATTATTATACACATGAAATGTTGTGATAAATATTAATCACATGAGAAGACACTGATTCCACTCATAAAACCCCCCTTTATTTGTTTTTGGTTTATACCCAGTGATGCTCAGGAGTTACTCCTAGCTATGAGCTCAGAAATCACTCTTGGCTTGACAGACCATATGGGATGCTGGGAGATTGAACAGCAATCTGTCCTAGCTAGAGCGGGCTAGGCAGACACCTCACCGCTCACAACACCACTCCGGCCCCTACATCCCCATTTTTTAAAGAAAAATACTGTGCATAGACTGGATAGATAGTTTAGAGATTAAGACACTTGCCTTGCATATAGCTATTGTTCAATCTCCAGAGCTGCATATGGGCCCTAAGCACGAACAATCCTTGAGAATTGCTTAAAGTGGCCCAAAATTCAAAAATGAATTAAGTCAAACTTAATTTAAATTTAGAAATGTACATATTGAAAGAATATTCCAAACTTTCAACAGAAGGAAATGTTGGATATTTTCATTTTCTTTTAATTTTTTTAATTCTATTTTGTTTTGTTTTTTGCTTTTGGGTCACACCCGGCAGTGCTCAGGGGTTACTCCTGGCTCTAAGCTCAGAAATCACTCCTGGCAGGCTCAGGGGACCATATGGGACACCGGGATTCGAACTACTGACCTTCTGCAATTGAGGCAAACACCTTACCTACCTGCTATCTCTCTAGCCCAATTTTTTAATTCTAAAATTCTCATTAGAATATTGTTTTTATTATGCTTCTTATCACCAAAAATAGCATTCAAGTTATTTTTATTTCATGAAATAACTTAATCAAAACTATCACACAATTCAGGGAGAGTGAAAGAATTACTCATAAATATCTTGGAATGGACATGGAGGAAAAATGATCTAAATAAACCTCATTAGAATGGGTTTGTCACTTTTAATAGATCACTCTTGATTTTCAATAATGTGGCTGGTCATAGGCTTGTAAACCATCTGCAGACTCGATATCCACATTTAGGTGATCAATGCCTAAAAATCCTAAAAATACAAATATTTATTTATTAAATTATTTCATATCATTATTTTATGAATTTTTGTTTGTTTGGGAATTATAACCAGCGGTGTTCAGAACTTGCTATTGAATTTACGCTTAGAGATCAGTCCTGGCAGTGTTCAAGAGACCATGTATATAGTGCTAGCTTTCAGACCTGGATTGCCTACATGCAACGCAAGCACTTTAGGCCTTATAACCCTATAACCTCTTTGGCATTTTAAAGTCTGCTTTTAATGGTTGTGTAATTCATACCAAGTTCAGCCATAGTTTGAATATCAATTATTTATTTTTCATTTTTCCACCAACTTGCAAAACTTGCCCACACATTAAACAAAGTATTCAGGAAGCAAAGTCCCATGAAGTAGACAATTAGCTTCAACTAGCTCTTCCACAAACTCACCACTTAGAAAAATTCTATTAGTTCCAAGTCCTATTGATGAGTTAGAATAAACACGGTTTTGCGATGGAGGTAGCCAATCAAACTTGTTTAGACAGAAAAGCATCCAACAAAGTGGAGTTAGAGAGATAGTACAATGGGTAGGGCACAAGCCTTGCAAGAGGCTGACCCTGGTTTGACCCCCAGCATCACATGGTAATCCAAACATCACCTCGTGTCATCCTGGAATCTGACACTATCACTGTAGGGTCAAAGTAACACCTCAATATATAGCTTCACACTGAACTGCCTGCCTCCTTGGCTAAGAATCATTGGGACCCCTGGGCTCCTGTACACTGTTGGGAGCCTTCAACATCTCTAATGCCCCAGCAAAAAAAAAAAATCTAAAAAGAGATGATAGGAAACTAAATCATGAGACAAAAACTAGAAACTGGAATTTATGTTGATATGGCATAAGCATTCTCCTACCTCTCAAAGGGTAAAACTATTTGCTGCAGAAAAAAGAACAAAAACAATCAAGACACTTAAGTTCCTACACAAGTCATTCATTGTGCAACTGACAAAGTTTTGTGCCTTAAATTTCTTCACAAGTCATTCATTGTGCAATTGACTAAATTGGGGTGTTAGCCAACAATGGTAGCATTAATTGAGTAGGGTGCTCAGAGAAGATAAGTCTTTCATCTTGGGAAGGGAATCTGAGCAATTCTTCCATGAACCACACTAGAAGCTGAGATATTGCTGTGCTGACCTTGCTTTTCAAATAGAACGATTTGCCATGGAAATAGATAAGATCATATTTAAGAAAAGACAGAGCAATCAATCTTACATGTTATTTTTATGAGGTGTGACAACAGTATAGTGGTTACGATTTAAAAAGAAAGAAAAAATATATATATTATCTTGGCATTTTCAGATGGAATGATAAAATGTCTATTTTGTTTTGTTTTGTTTTGTTTTTGGGCCACACCCAGTGATGCTCAGGGGTTACTCCTGGCTATTCGCTCAGAAGTTGCTCCTGGCAGGCACGGGGGATCATATGGGGAACCGGGGGATCGAACCGCAGTCCGTCCTAGGTTAGCGCAGGCACCTTACCTCCAGCGCCACCACCCGGCCCCTAAAATGTCTATTTTTTTTAACTTACACAAAAATTTTAGTATGCTGCCCAAAAGGAATAGGAATGCTAACAAATATTTGATCTTAATCTTAAGTTATTTTTGTATATGTAATTAGACTTTCCTTAAGTTTTGTCAGCTTTCATTTTCCTTCCTAGAAAGAAATAATACTTGTTCACATTTAGACCAATCTTATTACTATAGATTTTCATATTTTGGCCCTTAACTGAAATTTATTTAAAAAAATAATTTATTACCATTATTATACTTTAGAATTTAGCCAAATAGGCTTTCCCTTTGGAAGGTTGAGTGTGACTGCTAAGGGCCTACTGAGAACTGCTGATGACGTGGAAGCTAATCTTGCATAATTAACTTTTCATGATGACCTCCTGTGAACACAAGCCAAAGGTGGGGGAACCCTGAATGCATATTTTACCCACCAGACTTGACTGGCCCCAGTGGCCTTGGGCAGGGTTCAATTTTGCATCACATTGCATTGGTGTATCACACAACCCTGGTCCTAACTAACCACTTAAGTTTCCTTTTCTGAATTTAGTCTCTGACTGGTTTACTTGGCAGTCAAGTATTTAGTCAGAAGCCAAATTAGGATCACTTGCTCCCCACCAGGACATCTCAAGCCCCATCAACAGAGTTGGCCTGTTCACAAGTTTCTCTGCCATCTGCCCCAGTCACCAGAAAACAGGCCAAATTGCTGTTACTGAAAAGCCCATTCTTTACTGGGTTTTTAACTTTTCCTCTCAGTGACTTCAGGGATGTGCCCTGGTGGTCATGAATAGTTGTACATTTAGGGGGAAAAACTGAGGGTAAACAGATATCTATGCTTTTTTTTTTCATTGGCTAAATTGTCTGTACTGATGATGAAATTAGTAGCAATTGCTTTATAAGCTAAGTAAGGTTAAGATTAGGCGTGAGGGGGCCCGGGAGATAGCATGGAGGTAAGGCGTTTGCCTTTCATGCAAAAGGTCATCAGTTCGAATCCCGGTGCCCCATATGGTCCCCCGT
>PVKC010017999.1:0-19904 GCA_004027635.1 Crocidura indochinensis
ACACACACACCACAAAAAAAAAGAAAAGGAAAAAAAAGAATGTTAGACTGGCCAGCACATGGCCGACCCTGGGCAGACCTGGTTTCAATCCTTAGCATCCATATGGTTCCCAAAACCTCCTGCCAGGAGCAATACCTGAGCACTGCTGGGTATGGCCCCAAAACCAAAAACCAAAAAAAAAAAGTCAGACCTTTTTGTCTGGAGACCTGTGTCAATCTGAACAGTGTGCTATCATTTATATGTATATAAACTTTCTAATAGTGACACAGTCTCGATTACTCTGTTTTTATAACATAAAGTTGGGGAAAGAAAAGCCTTCTTTTTTCTATGTTCTTTTTTTTCCAGAATTGTTTTGGCTTTTTGGTGATAGGGGTGTTCACTGCTTTTAAAAATTGAGAATTTTTCCTTGAAATCTGTGTATTTTTAGTAATATTAAATGTAAGTCCTTCCAGTCCATGAATTAAGGCATAGGTTTCTTTTTGGTTTGGTTTTTGAATTTTTAGGCCACATCCGGTGGCCCTCTAGGTTTTACTCCTGGCTTTGCACTCCTGGGTCCCAAATAATTTCCTTTTCAAAATAATTCAAACCAAAAAGTTTGTGATATTTGGACACACAAGCATTGTTGGAACATGGCATTACTGGGGATTGACTGATGCATGTGATGGCTGGGATAGGAACCTATCTCTAGAGCTTAAATTGATTGTGTGTGTGTATGTGTGTGTGTGAGAGAGAGACACCTTATCTCTAGAGCTTAAATTGATTTTGTGTGTGTGTGTGTGTGTGTGTGTGTGTGTGTGTGTGTGTGTTTTGAGGTTCATTTCCTCCCATGTCCTTTTACTTCTTAACCCAGTAAAGATAAAAAAAAGTCAGGGTTTTTGGGGCCCGGGAGATAGCATGGAGGTAAGGCGCTTGCCTTTCATGCAAAAGGTTATCGGTTCGAATCCCGGTGTCCCTTATGGTCCCCTGTGCCTGCCAGGAGCGATTTCTGAGCATGGAGCCAGGAGTAACCCCTGAGCACTGCCGGGTGTGACCCAAAAACAAAAAAACAAAAACAAAAACAAAACAAAAAAAAGTCAGGGTTTATTCCAGGCTCTGTACTTGGTTTTCACTTCTGGCTGTATTTGTTGATAATGTGGTGCCATAAGTCATGCCCAGGCCTCCTCTGCATAGAGAGGATTTGCTTCAGATATTTGATCTTTTCTGTCCTCGCATATCTATTGTAATGTCAATATTATGTCTTGATTGTAAGACTTAACTATAAAACATAAGGGGCCGGACGGTGGCGCTGGAGGTACCTTACTTGCACTAACCTAGGACGGACCTCGGTTCGATCCCCTCGTTTCCCATATGGTCCTGCAAGCCAGGAGCCACTTCTGAGCGCATAGCCAGGAGTAACCCCTGAGCGTCACTGGGTGTGGCCCAAAAACCAAAATAAATAAATAAATAAAAATAAATAAATAAAACTAGGATAATTAGGTAAAGTGATTTTTTTTTTCAACTTTGCCAACTTTTGGACTGTACCTGGTGGTACTCAGAGTTTAGTTTTAACCTCTGTGTCTCTTAGGGATCACTTTTGGAGGTGCTCTGAGAACCATATGGGTTGCTGGTGATAGGATTTGTGTTGCATTACTTTCGAGCCAAGTGCCCTACCCTACCCCAGGTACTCGATCTTTCCAGCCCTCTTAGTATTTTGACTGCTCTTTATCATTTGCTGTGCTTTTTAAAAACTATGCAGCCAATCATACCTCTGAAACATTGTTGGGATAAGATGAAGATTTCTTGATTCTGTAAATCCATTTGAACCAGGCATCTTTTGGTGAATGAACATATTTTGGGTCTTCCACATTAGGTCTCTAGCATTTGCTAGCATAGAATTTAGAACATTTTTGGTTATTTTCCCCTAGATTTTCTTTTTTTGGTAAACCATTATTATTCTTTGGGGAAGACATTATAATTAAGGGAATGCCCTTTAACCATTGTATAATTTAAAAGGATCAGAAAAATAAAGAGAACGTCCTTTTTTCTCATGATTTTTCAGATAATTTAAAAGTCATTACTTGGCTGTTGAATTTTATTAAATATCTTTTGCATCAGCATGTACCTTTTTTATGTTGTAATTTCATTGATTTTTTTAAGCATTTAAAATTGTATTTGCTTTTCTATATCATTGAGTCATTTTACATAACTGATTTCCATTTCTAATAGATGTTTGTGTTCATAATTTTTCAGTCTGGTTTGGTTATCAAGTTGAAAACGGCTTAGGATTTGTCAAATGAGCCAGTAAAGTCTGGAGTTTTTGCAGGGGAAGTTTTTTTTTTTTTTTTTTTTTAATATACTTTGATTTCTTGGGTCAGAGTGATTGCACAGTGGTAGGGTGTTTGCCTTAGACACAGAGGGACGGTGGTTTGAATCCCAGCATATCCCATGTAGTTCTCCTAGCCTGCCAGGAGCAATTTCTGAGTGTAGAGCCAGGAGTAACCTCTGGGCACTGTGGAGTGTGACCGCCCCCCCCCCCCCAAAAAAAAAAACCACACAAAATATACTTTGATTTCTGGGGGGCCGGCCGGGCGGTGGCGCTGGAGGTAAGGTGCCTTGCCTTACCTGCGCTAACCTAGGACGGACCGCAGTTCGATCCCCTGGTTCCCCATATGGTCCCCCGTGCCTGCCAGGAGCGATTTCTGAGCGAATAGCCAGGAATAACCCCTGAGCATCACCGGGTGTGGCCCCAAAAAAACAAACAAACAAAAAAATATATATATATACTCTGATTTCTTATTTAAAATTAAAAACCTGCTCAGGTTTTTTGTTAGGGTTCCTAAAAATCAAATGACTTATAGTAACAATTTCCAAATTTATTGGCATAAAAAACTTTACTGTTCTCATACTTTTTCTGCCAGTAGACTTATAATGATGATTTCATTAATCTTACTAATTATGTTTCT
Source organism: Crocidura indochinensis (assembly GCA_004027635.1). Classification (NCBI taxonomy): domain Eukaryota; kingdom Metazoa; phylum Chordata; class Mammalia; order Eulipotyphla; family Soricidae; genus Crocidura; species Crocidura indochinensis. The sequence continues at coordinate 2,943 of PVKC010017999.1, forward strand.
CCATCAATTTTTATCAGGTCATTTAATCTTTAAGAGTTTCTTTACTCTTCAAAGAAGCAACTTCTAGTTTTGATTTTAATACCTTTGGTACTTTAAAATATCAGTTTCTGTTTTTCTTACTTTCTTTACATAAACTGTATTCTAAATTCTAAAAACAGATACCTGAGTTTTAGCTTCTTCTAGCATGTGCATTTAAGACTATAAGTTCCTGATGATTAGGTGGGGGCGCGGAGTTTTGGGTCACATCTAGCAGCTCATGGGTTACTCCTAGCTCTCTGCTCAGAAATCGCTGCTGGCAGGCACGGGGGACCATATGGGATGCTGGGATTTCAACCACCATCCTTCTGCATGCAAGTCAAATGCCTTGCCTCCATGCTATCTTTCCGGTCCCCCTGATGATTTTTTGGTGTGTGTTATTTCTAGATGGAAATATTATGATAAATCACTTTTGGTGTTACTGTTAATGATGACCAAATAATGAAAGTTTGTTATTGATGTATATTTTTGCACTTTTTACTTGAATTAAATTAATAATTGTAAAGATTTTACCCCATTTTCTTAGTGTGGAAATAGCCCATGTTTTCTTCTTTTAAAAATAGGGCACTTTAAGAGTGCTGCTGGTTCTTTTGCATGATTTCCCTGAGTTCCTTTGTGATTACCATTACGGATTCTGTGATGTGATTCCACCTAACTGTATCCAGCTAAGAAATCTTATCCTGAGTGCCTTCCCAAGAAACATGAGGCTCCCAGACCCATTCACTCCCAATTTGAAGGTAAGGTTGTAAAGGGTTAAAGGATAAAGGCATACTACTTTGGAGGGGAGAGAGGTATGCAGGCACAGCTGTTGGTGCTCAGGGCTAATTTCTGGCTCTGTACTCAGGATCACTCCTAGTAGTGCTCAGGTCCTATATGGAGAGCTTGCCTTGCTTGCAACTGACGCACTGTATTTTTCTAGCTTTAAGCTGTAATAGTTTAAGACACACTTGTTTTTATTGCTTAGATACAACCTGCTTATAACTCTTTGTTTTTAACTATGACTTTGGTTGTGAATCTTGTATCTGTGCCACAGGTGGATATGTTGAGTGAAATTAACATCGCACCCCGAATTCTCACTAATTTTACTGGAGTGATGCCACCTCAATTCAAAAAGGATTTGGATTCCTATCTTAAAACTCGATCACCAGTTACTTTTCTGTCTGATCTGCGCAGCAACCTACAGGTTAATTTGTTTAGTTTTGTTGTTGTTTTGTAGCTCTGTGTTTTGTCAGTTTAGGAAATTAGTCTTTCCAACTTATATAAAGATTTTAACATTGCATGATATTTCTAAATATAGTTGTATAAGATTGTTGTTTTAGTTTTGGGCCCACACCTGGTGGTGCTCAGTCAGGGCTTACTCTTCCCTCTGACGTCATTTCTGGAACCACTCTGGAATTACTCTTAGCACGTTTGGGAAAATCATAGGTGGTGCTGGGGATTGAATCTAGATCGAATCCCAGCATGCCATATGGCCCCCCAAGCCTGCAGGGCAATTTCTGAGTGCAGAGCCAGGAGTAACTCCTGAGCACCACCAGGTGTGGACCCTTTCCCCCAAATAAAACAAAATATAATAAGATTTCTTTAAGAAAAAAAAGTTGGTGTTTTTTGTTGTTGTTGTTGTTTGTTTTTTGGGGACCACACCCAGTGATGCTCAGGGATTACTCCTGGCTATGCACTCAGAAAATGCCCCTGACTTGGGGGTACCATATGGGACGCCAGGGGTGTCAAACCGAAGTCCATCCTAGGTTAGCATGTGTAAAGCCAATGTCCTACCACCTGCACCACCGCTCCGGCCCCTTTTAAGACATTCCTTAAATTTTAAATGTTGTATGTAGGGAAGGTTCCCTTAAGGCATTCAAAAGTGTTTTATTAACTTTTAGGGCAGGGCCAGATCAATAGTAAGGCATTTGCCTTGCAGGCGGCCAACACAGGACACACCCTGTTTTGAATCCCAACATCTTATATGGTGCCCCGAGTCTGCCAGGAAAAAATTTTGAGTGCAGAGCCAAGAGTAAACCTTGATCGTTGCCAGGTGTGACTCCAAAACCAAAACAAAACTAAAAACATTTATGGCAACATCCTTGGTGAGAGTTGAGTCAGGAAATTTCTCTTTTACTCACTTAGGTATCCAACGAGCCTGGAAATCGCTATAACCTCCAGCTCATCAATGCACTGGTGCTCTATGTAGGGACTCAGGCCATTGCACACATTCATAACAAGGGCAGCACACCTTCCATGAGCACGATTACCCACTCTGCTCACATGGACATCTTCCAGAATCTGGCTGTGGACTTAGACACTGAAGGTGAGTGAAATCAACCAGAAACAAAATATCTGTTAACATTTGTGGGCATTAATTTTCAGTGTAAAAAATACGTATGTTACATGTTGTTAGCCTTCCTCTACCCCAGCATATAAAATATAATAAAAATAATAACTTTTTTTAAATATTACTTACCTGCTCGGTTATATCTAGCAGGCTACTAGGTTATATCTCACGTAGGTGAACATCTTTATTCTTTTAATGGCTAGTTTTGAAAGTGTTTATGCCAAGATTCACTACTACCTTCCTATTTGTAGAACAAATTTTGTGATAACCTGAAATGATTAAAGGATTGGGGGACCACACTGCAGTGGTTCTGGTGTTTTGCCTTGCACACTGCTGATTCGGATTTGATTCCCAGCATCCAATAAGGCTGCCAGAAGTGATTCTTTTTTTTTCTGTTGTTGTTGTGTTTTGGGGTCACACCCAGCAGTGTTCAGGGGTTACTCCTGAATCTGCTCAGAAATCGCTCATGTCAGCCTCGGGGGTACCATATGTAATGCCGGGACTCGAACCATCCTTCTGCATGCAAGGCAAATGCCTTACCTCTATGCTATCTCTCCAGCCCCCAGAAGTGATTCTTGAATGCAGAGCCAGAAGTAACCTGAGCACTGCCAGGTATGGTCAAAAAAACATGTTGAGGATCAAGTGGCCCCCGCCTATCCCCCACCCACCATAAAGGGTGAGGGTGAGTTTTAGCAAAATTTATTTATTTGGCGGGGGAGTGGTGAGTATAACACCCAGTTATACTCAGAAGTTACTTCTGGCTCTTCACTCAGGAATTAACTCCAGATGGTGCTTGGGGTGAGAGAACTATGTGGGGTGCTGGGGTGCAAACCCAGGCCAGCTGTTAAGAGCAAATACCCTACCCACTGTACTGTCCTTCTAATACCTCTTTTAGCAAAGTATAAAGGTAATGAGGGCCGGTGAGGTGGCGCTAGAGGTAAGGTGTCTGCCTTGCAAGAGTTATGGTCCCTCCCCCCCAAGCCAGGGGCAATTTCTGAGCGCTTAGCCAGGAGTAACCCCTGAGCATCCAATGGTATTACCCGAAAACCCAAAAAAAAAAAAAAAAGTAATTATAAGCATGTGTTTTAACATACAAAGGCAGATCACCAAATACAGCTAAGATACTATTTATTTTAATAATGGTAGGGGGTAGTTCTTGGTGGTGGGCTGTATAATTTTTGGTAATCAGGGATCCATTCATAGCTAGCTACATGTAAAGCAATCATCTTAATCTCCTATACTTCTCTTGGTCCTCCAGTATTTTTTATTTAATTTTTTGGGGGGGGGGGTGTAACACCCAGTGGTGCTTATGATTACTCCTGATTCTGCACTCAGAAATTGCTCCTGGCAGGCTCGGGGACCATATGGGATACAGAGAATTGAACTCAGGTCTGTCCCAGGTTAGCCAGGTTCAAGGCAAATGCCCTACTGCTATGCTATCACTCTGGCCCTCCAGTATTTTAAAGTAGCAATTCTCAAATGTGTATGGGAACCATTGGGGTTTATTCCCAGGAACCTTTATGAGAGGCTATAAAATCAAAAGTTCAGTAGTAAAGTAGTAGTTGCCTTTTCTCAAAACCTTTTGGCCACAAATATATACTAGACCCAGCAGCTTCATTTCAACATTGTAGAGCATAATCACTAACATGTTGAATGTAGTTGTTGGTCTTTTTTCCTTTTCCTTTTTTAAATTTTTTGTTTGGGGCCACACCCAGCAGTACTCAGGGGCACTCCTGGCTCTGTGCTCAGTGATTGTTTCTGGCAGGCTCAGGGGACTATATGGGATGCAGGAAATTGAACCCAGGTCCGTCCTGGGTCAGCCATATGCAAGACATGCCCTACCGCGGTGCTATCACTTTGTTTGATCTTTTTTTCCCCTAAGTAAACCAGAATCTTACACATGGGGCAAGCAATCTATTATTGAGGTATATCACCCCCCCACCCACCTTTTTTTTTTTTTTAAATTTTTTGAATAATTTTACGTAAAAAGAACCGAAATAACCCCATTAGAAATGAAGACAACTCACAAGATTTAAACCGAGAAGTAATTTGAAACTGTAATTCTGGAGATTTCTTTTGGGGGGCGGGTTTGGGCCACACCATATGGGAAACCGGGGGATCGAACCGCGGTCCGTCCTAGGCTAGCGCAGTCAAGGCAGGCACCTTACCTTCAGTGCCACCACCGGCAATTATGGAGATTTCATCATTGTGGTTTTCGTTGGCTTTCTAGAGCAAGAATTTCTAAGCTTGGTATCTCTCATTTCTAGGCCGATACCTCTTCTTGAATGCAATTGCAAATCAGCTACGGTACCCAAATAGCCACACTCACTATTTTAGCTGCACAATGCTCTACCTTTTTGCAGAGGCCAATACTGAAGCTATTCAAGAACAGATCACAAGGTAAGAAAAATGTGTTTTCAATGCCTCTAAATGGAACCTTATAAAAAAATTTTTTTTAAAGTGAAAAGATACTTTTTTTCTCTTTTTCTTTGGTTTTTGGGTCACACCTGGCGCAGTGCTCAGGGTTTATTCCTGGCAGGCTCAGGGGACCATATGGGATGCTGGGATTCGAACCACCGTCCTTCTGCATGCAAGGCAAATGCCTTGCCTTCATGCTATCTCTCTGGCCTCTGAAGACAATTCTTAGAGTAGATTTACAGATCATAATAGTGAAATTAAAAGATACTGTTATATTTGGAGATTTGCCACACCTGGAAGTGCTTTAGGAAAACCATATTAAAGCCTGGATTTCCTTATGCATAAAGTATGTGCTCCAGCCTTTGAGCTACATTTCTTGCTAGGTACCAACATAGTAATTGAAAGAATTTATCTAAGGTAGTATTGTTTTTAACTAATGTCCTGGCCATATATTATGCCTATTAAATGGCATGTTAGAAACCTTAAACTTCATTTCCTTTGGTTTTAACTTGCTTTAAGTATTTACAGGATTGAACTGGACAATGTGTATATTTCAGTGAGAGAGATTACTACTCAGGGTTTACTCCTGGCAGGCTCAGGGACAGTATGGAATGCCAGAGATCTAACTCAAGCATACAAGGCACATGCTCTACGCACTGTGTTATCTTTCTGGTCCTTTTGGGTACCCCCAAAATGAGGTTAAAGGTCAGTTTTAAGCACTGTAGAAAAACTATCAACACCAGTTTATACAATTTACTGTAGAATTCTTGATATCCTTATGTTGAATGTTAAGTGGCTAGTTCGTATGCTGTGCAATATGATGCTATTTTTACTTCTAGGCAGCTCCATTAATAGGAAGAGATGAGGTGGAGTTTGTTTGCTATTCCCTTTTTTGTTTTGACCTAGTGGTTCAAGAGATCAATTCTGAGCAACAGGCAAAGAACATGTCCTACTGCTGTACTTCAGCTATAGAAAGAAGTGGTTTTATATTTATGATATTTGCACATAATTTTAAGAGTTGTGGGGGATAAAATAACAAATCCTCTTGAATTTTTATTTCTCTGCATTAACCTCTCTTCCTTTTTCTAGGGTTCTCTTGGAACGGTTGATTGTAAATAGGCCACATCCTTGGGGTCTTCTTATTACATTCATTGAGCTGATTAAAAATCCAGCCTTTAAATTCTGGAACCATGAGTTTGTGCACTGTGCCCCGGAAATTGAAAAGTGAGTCAGTATTTTTTCCCTTAAGGATCAGAACCGTTTGGTAGCACCTGAGTGTGTGATTAAGGAGTAACAATAGAAGCCAGATATATGGCTCACATAGTAAAAGGCCCTAAATTTAATCTGGGCCCCTTTTCATACCATAAAACGCACCATGGATAAAACTATTGACATATTAAAAAAACTGTCTCTTTTCTTCAGGTTATTCCAGTCTGTGGCACAGTGCTGCATGGGACAGAAGCAGGCCCAGCAAGTAATGGAAGGGACAGGTGCCAGTTAGATGAAATGCATCTCTGTAAATGTGTCTGAAGGTCCCACCATACCAAGTTCATAAACTGGCTGAAGAATCTTTTCAGCTTCTCCTGACTTTCCCAGCCCTTTGGTTCTCGGGTATCTGTCCCAATGACTGTTGGGGTCAGCTTCCTGTCTGTGTGGACACGTCCCAAAGTTTAATGCATTTTTTGACTCGGCCAAAATTTAGAAGATGCTGTGAATATCATTTTGAACTCGTGTAAATATATGAAAGAGAAAACCTTTGTCTGAACTTCTTGGGTCTGTGCAAAAAATGTGTACAAGGCAAGCAGATAACTGATATCTGCCCAGTTTGTAATTTAAAAAGGTTTCTGATGTCATGCAGTTGTTTGGAGCATTGCTCCATGTCTTTTAACATTCCTGGTATCCCAAAGAATAGCAAAAAAAAAAAAAAAAAGCCAATTTACGTAACTTATTTTTTTAATGTGGATGTGCTAGAATTTGGTATGCCAAGGAATGAACATGGGATGGACTCATGATTGAGATCCTGTGTTTTTTGTTTTGCCTTTTCCCAACTCTAATGCTGACTTCTGGGGAGAACCTCAGTTCCTCGGCAATAAACCATGGGCCCTCTGAAAAATGCAGCCAGCTGTTCTTTATGAGGGTCTTAACCTCTCTTTACTCTCCTGATACTTGTGAATTGTTGTAAAAGAAACCAAATCATATGAATTGCCCTTCCCCTGCCATCCCAGTGAAGAGCCATACAGGCTAAATTGGACACAAATCAGAAGGACCAATACAATGCTTTTTGTAAGGATTTTGAATGTTTTGTAATCGTATTGGTCCAAGTGTTGTATTTTGTAGCCTTTCTAGTTCCTGGGCCTTTAGTTCCCTACTTCTTCTATGTGTAATGCATACTGTAGTTAAACATTAAAGTCATGACATGCAGATGAGTCCACTGTGTCTTTCTCAGTAGCCGCAGCCAGTGCTGGTGGTGAGGAAGAAAGTGGACAACACCCATACACCCCCGCAGAGCCCAGGCCATTTGGGAGTTTTTTTTTTTTGTTTTGTTTTGTTTTGTTTTTTTGTGGTTTTGGGGGGCTGAAAAGTGGACCTTTTACTGATCTGGCATGATTGTGACAAGTTTTTATATGGCAAGATTTAGTTTCTTGATCCTGTTTTTGTTTTGGGGCCACACCAGGTGGTGCTCAGGGAACCATATGCGATACCAGGCACTGAACCCTGGGTCTGCTGTGTTCGAGGCAAGTGCCTTAAGCATTGTACTGTACAGCCTCGCTGCTCCTTTTTAACAGTGAAAATTATTTGAGCAGGTTTCTCTGGTCAAACAAATATAAAAATGTCTATATTAAAACTTTTTAAGATGTACGTTTAAAATACATATATTCCTTATCTTTAATGTCAAATTTCTGACCAGAGGGTTCCAAAAGGTTTAAAAATTAAATAGTATAAGTTAAAATGAGTAGGTTTTAGATGTCATTGATATCTCAGGGTTTTAAAACTTTCAAGGTGTTTTCATAGATGTGTCAAGTCTTCTCCAAAGGGAAATTAAAATGGCTCCAGGTTTTAATAGTAACCAGATATAAGTTCAAAGTTCTGTTTTTAATATACGACCATGTTCTGCTAACTTTGGTTGAAACAGAAAATAGAGAAATCGGTCTTAGTAACAATCAGTAATTCTCATGTCTGTTGTTCCTCCTCAATAAGCACAGCAAACTTACCTCGAAGTAATCCTAGCTCAGTTGTCACTATTCCTTTGGCATTTAATAAGAGCAAAAGGTCCATATTCTTCTCATTTCCAAGTATCAGTTACTAACAGCTTGAATAAAGTTACTCTCATGGATGGTTCCTTCTGGCCAAAGAAGAGACTGCTAACTTGTCATTTCTAAAAGTTGGTGTAAGATCATCTTTTGACCGTAGCAAACTTGTAAGGCTTGCTGTTCCCTCCATTCAAGTTTAGAGTAGACCTCATTTCTGAGTAAAGCTTGGTCAGATTTTAAGTCTGTAGTATAGGTTTCCAGGGTCAACAAAATACTGTCCCGCAAAAGTCGTTTCCATGACTCTTTGAGCTTGGGGATATTTGTGATCAGTAAGCTGTCCTCTTCCTTTTTATCATCATCCCATTCATCCTGGTCTTTAAGCTCTTTGAACTCTTCAGCAGGCATGCAAAGTACCTAGATGTAACCATACAGTCCTTTAACTAGCATTTACAAAATTTATTTACTACTTCTCAAGAATCAATTTAACACATATTAGGTGTCCTCCATCTCACTCAACCTAAGTATTTTCTGCTTTAACATGTTGGAGGGCTGTATGACCCTGTATCAACCTTACCACCAGTGGCAGCCCACACATAAATGTAATTAACACATATTAGAGTTGCCAGGCTTAACTATATTGAGTGGCCAATCTCAGCCTTTTTACCTTTAGCGTGGCAATCAATTCCTCTTCAGTCAATACCTCTTTACGGCTAATCACAAAGGCGCCTTCTTCCCCTACCATTTCCAGTTTGCACAAGAAATCCCAGCGTTCAGACAGAAGGAGCCTTTCAGATTCAGTGTTTATTCCTGTAAGAAATAGTGTGAAAGTGATATTTTAACCAAGAGTTTGCTTCTCAGTCCATAAGGGACAGAATGTGGGGCAAGGATAGAGACTTATTATCACTATCCAAGAACTGGGCTAATCACACACCCCGAAAAGCTGCTTCACGAACTGTCACCATCTGAATGTCAGCTGTATCATTAGTGTTGTCAGGGTATGGTTCAACAAAACCGTACATATGAATCAGCTGCCAATTAGCCATTTGACCGTAAGTGTTGAATATCTCATGGCCTTCAGGAATGGGCTGAGTAGCCACCATCCGGAGACAGTTCTGGAATAGAAGGAAAAAACTGGGGTACCAAGCCAGTCCTAGTCTCCCAAATTATTTCCCTTAGGAAGAGCTTTTCGTTAGGACTGATGCCAGCCTGCATGTTAGCTATATTAGTGCCAATTAGTCTCTATACTACAGAATGGAAGAAATGGCTTAGAAAGTCAGCCTCAGTTCTTTTTTGGGCCACACCCGGTGACGCTCAGGGGTTACTCCTGGCTATTCGCTCAGAAGTCGTTCCTGGCAGGCACGGGGGACCATATGGGGAACCAGGGGATCGAACCGCGGTCCGTCCTAGGTTAGCGCAGGCACCTTATCTCCAGCGCCACCGCCCGGCCCCCCAGCCTCAGTTCTTATATTCATTTATGTTTTGGGGGGACCATACAGTGGTGCTCAAGGCTTGCTTCTGGCTCTGCACTCAGATCATTCCTTGTGGGGCTTGAAGCCACCAAAGGTGGTGCTGGGGATGAAACCCAGGTTAGCATCATCTAGACCAGGGGTCTCAAACTCAATTAACCTGGGGGCTGCAGGAGGCAAAGTCGGGGTGATCCTTGAGTGCAAAGTCAGCAGTAAGCCTTGAACATTGGGGGGTGTGACCCAAACAACCAAAAGAAAACAAAAAAGATTCCTCTAGGGCAGGGCCCCGAAAACGGCATCGCGAGTTTGAGACCCCTGATCTAGACCCAAGTGCTTTTTACTTGCTGTTCTTTATCTTTCTGGTCCCAACCTCAATGACTTATTATTGCTCAACCATATCCAGCACTTTAAAAAGTTACCAGTTTGGGAACTGGCCTCAAATATGACCAATCAGGGCTTAAATCACTGAGCATGCACCCAGTGTGGCCTTACATGTTTTTGGCCAATTTTACAAACTGAGCAATTAAAACCAAACCCAAAAAAGTAGGAAATGCTAACAGGTAAGATAACAGCCATTTCAAAGTTGGTTTTGTTTTAGAGCCACTCCAGGCTCTGCTCACAAGGTGTAGGCAGTGCAGACTACACCCTTGCTACCCATCTTTGTGAACATATCTCTAGTCCCCATTTCATAATTTTCAGTTCCATACAGATTTTAACAGCTTCACCTATAGCTAAAGGAAAAGGGGGGCTCATAGACCTCTGATCTGAGAAACTTGATCCTTTCTCCCCGCAAAAGTGTAGACAATGACTGGTCAGTGGTCCCTAATACCATCTTGGCTCACTGATGTAACAGAGCAGCCAGCCTCTTGCACCACTCAGTAGTACTTACCTTTTATCAGAAGATTTCACCATCACTTAGAGATTTTTTTTTTGGGGCCACACCCAGTGAGCTCAGGGGTTACTCATGGCTATGCGCTCAGAAGTCGCTCCTGGCAGGCACGGGGGACCATATGGGAACCGGGGGATCGAACCGTGGTCCGTCCAAGGCTAGCGCGGTAAGGCAGGCACCTTACTTGCAGCGCCACCGCCCGGCCCCCAGATGTTTTATGTTCAATTATTTCAAAGTACTCAGTGGATAAATTAAATTGCTTTTTGGTCACATCCTACAATTGTTGGTTCCTATAAGTTCTTTCTGGCCCCAAATATTCCCGGAGTCCCATACAGCCCACATAGACAACTGGAAAGGATCCACTCACTGGAGAGTATTCTAGATTGGCATTGTGGTTGGCTACGTGGTTTAGTATGTCTGCGGCAGGCACCATCAAAGGGGCATTTGGCTCCTTTTCTTCTTCATCCTCTTCCTCCAATGGTTCCTGAAAGCTGCGAGAGAATTTACGAAATAGAGCTGGCGTGAGAGACTCGTGTGGAGCACTCTCCCTAAAGAAAAGGGTCTCGGAGGCTACCGCAGACCTGTAGGCCATCACCAGCGCCACAAGCTGGCGGTAGAGCTCCAGAGAGCGCACCGCGGGACTGAAGAGCTGAGGGTGGGCCTCCATGAAGGGCAGCACGATGGAGCGGAACTCGCCGCGGATGTTGACCAGATCCTTCTCCACCGCCTCGGGGACGCCGGTGCCCTGGAGCAGTCGCCGTCGCTGCTCCTGCGGCCTGCGGCGACAACCCTGGCTGGCGGCTCGAATTGCGGGCCGCGGCCGGCTACCAAAGGGGGCTGCCCGGGCCCTCCGAGGGGGTCTCACCAGAACATGGGGTGCTCCAGGCGGCCCAGCTCGGGCCAGAGCGCGAAGTAAGGCCTCCAGGGGGAAGCGGGCGCCTGCAGCTCGTGCAGCAGCGCCAACAGCAGCGGCACCCAGCCGGACTGGCTCTGCAGCGCGCTTCGCTCTGCGGGACACGCGTGGGTGAGGGCGGCTCGGGGATCCCCGCTCCGCTCCGCCGCGCCCGCCCGGCCCGCACTCCGCGCGCGCGCTCGCACCTCGCTCCAGCAGGCCGCTGATGGCGCAGGTGTGCTGCGACAGGAGCGCGGCCCGCGGCACCGCGAACAGCAGCTCCCCGGGCTGCACGCTCTCCCGCGCCACCATGCCGTAGCCGGACACCGTGCCCTCCCGGCTCACCGCCACCTGCGCGGGAAGGAAGGCAGGGAGGGAGGGAGGAAGGCCCGTCCGTCGGCTCGCCGCCCCCCCGCCAGCCCAGCCCGCGCCCCCGCTGCTCACCTTGGGGCTGAGCTCGAGGCCCACCTGCCGGCACCAGCCCAGGAAGCCGGCCACCGGGTCCGCGTCCGGCTCCGCGTCCGGGTGCCCGCCGCCCGCAGGCCCGGCCACCTGAGACAGGCGAAAGCGAGCGCCGTGGCGAGGCCCCGCCCGCGCCGACTCGCCCGCGCGTGGACTGGGAGGGCCCCGGGGGCGGAGGGGGCGCTCGCGGGGCGGCCGAGGGGACCGATCTCGACGCTGCGGCCCGGAACTTACCCGCCGGCGCTTCGCCTGGGTCGCCATGCTCCGAGAGCACTTCCGACTTCCGGCCCCGCCTCCGGGGGCGGTACTCTGGAGAGGCTCCGCCCCTTGGAGCGCACCACGTGACGCTCATTCAGCCCGAGAGTGGGGTTCGCACTTCCGGTTCTCGGCCCCGCCCTGGGGCGGCACCCTGGAAGCTCCGGCCCCGGAGCCGTATCACGTGACACTCATTTCAACCCGGGACTGGCTGTCTGTACTGCGAACCTTCCCTCCGCGGGACCCGCTTTAGATCGCGTGCTGTCGGGTGCTGGGCGACGTCCCCGAGCTGCTTTGAGCCCGTCGCCTTTGGTTTCCAGCCACTGAGACTTTGTGGTAGAAGTCCAGGGGGAGCTTGATAAGATAGGTAGCACAGTGGGTGTGGGCACTTGCCTTGCATGGGCACGATGCAGGTTCGAGCCTTGGCATTTCATATGGTCCCTCAGCACACCCCAGAGTGGTTTCTGTGTGCAGAACCGGAAGTAACTTGAATATTGCCGGTTTCTTTTTGTGGGTGCGAAGCAGAGCTTCCCTGAAGCGAGTCTGCTATGAGCTTAGATAGAGGGGCGACCGGCCTTGTCTGGACTATGTTTGAGCCGCATCATCTGTTTTGCTCACTTAGGGAGCGTTCTCAGAAATGAAATGGCCCTTACTCCAGAATGCATCCTTTTTTCATCTTCTGAGCACCCGATGACATTTTTTATTAGCAGACACACAGCAGGAAGTCCCCATTACATATACTGGGTGAATGAACAGTTGACTAAACATCTGAAAAATGATTTATTCAACATGAGGTAGGAGCTGTTGCAATATGATAAACAAGGCAGGAGCCGGAGAGAGTGCAGTGGGTATGGCACTTGCCTTGCCTGCTACAGATCTGGGTTTGATCCCCAACACCCCAGATATTCCCCCAACACTGCCAGGACAGGAGTGATTTCTGAGTGGAGAGGCAAGAGTAAGATCTGAGCAATGAGTCACGTGTGACCCCAAAAGAAACAAAGCAAAGAGCAGAGGTGTGTGTGTGTGTGTGTGTGTGTGTGTGTGTGTGTGTGTGTGTACTTTCTGTAGTGGTTGAGTGACTATGGAGTGAGAGGGATCAAATTGTGTGTGTGTGTGTGTGTGTGTGTGTGTGTGTGTGTGTGTGTGTGTGTATACCTTCTGTAGTTATTGGGGGACTATGGAGTGACAGGGATCAAGTGTGGACGTCCTTTATGTGGCCCAGCTTTTTTGAGCCATCTCCCCCACTCCCAACCCTGTACTCCCAAAATACAACCAGGCAAAGTTTCAGAAGTCCCGCTCCCAGATAAATCCATTTCCTTGACTGCAAAAGAAAGGTAATAGCTACCGTGGAGATTAAGGATTGGTAAAAATGACCTGGTGATAGCTGAAAATAGTGAGACAGAAGCGATAGGTTCAAATTCACTGATACCCTGAGACAGTGTTTTCTGGAAAGTTTTATGGTCCCAAGACATCACTACGTAGACCTGAGTTCTTGATTTTTTATTAGCTTTTCAGCGAAGTTAACTTTCTACATTGATACGAGCTTTTATTGGTTTTACATATTGTCATCTCAAAGTCTCATGACATCAGCCACAAGAATACACAAAATTAGGCTCTTCACTTTGTACAGAGAGGAAAATAATAAACTCCATAAAAGTTCACTCTGATGGGAGATGCCCTCCAATGGAAAACCACGCTCAGGAGGACCCAATACACACACATATATATACTGTATAGATATGTATAGTAATCTCATCAAAGAACACAAAAAAGAAAGAAAAACACTGGCAGCGTTATCTACAGTAAGAGGGATTAATTTCTACCAGCTTTTCCCACAGACACATTCAATATTCAGAGGAAGCACGTGAGTGACTAGAACTGGGGACGGGACCATCACTGGGCTCCAGAGCAGACTAGTCATGGCTTAGATTACTGAAGGGGTGGTGTGTGCAGAGAAAATGCGGGTGAGGTGACCACTGCCACCCCGACCCATCAGAGCCCTGCAGACACCCCTTTGTACTTGTTTTAGACTTTGCAGCAACCAATTTTGGCTCTGAGACAAAATGGCTTCTAGTTTCTGGGCCAGGAAGTTTTACCTGATGAAGGATGGGATGGACAGGAAGCATTTGGCATCATCCTGGGCAGGAGAGGGCTTGGGGGCTGGGGAAACTTTTCTCATCTGCCTAGCCCTCTGTCTCTAGGAACCATCCCTTCCTAATCCCAGAAGCTCACGACCTGAGTCTCCCATCTCAATGCCACAGCCCAGTTAATTCCAATGAGCTCTCCTGAGTGATGCATTTGCACAGTTTACACCAAACTCTCCCTAGAACTGCCCTGTTTTGCTGGGTGGCCTGGGCCAGTTTCTTCTCTATGGAGTTCTCCTCCATGAAGCCTGGCAAAAGGGGACACCAGGAACTCAGCACCATCTTACAGGCTCCCTAAAGGCAACCAGTTTTCTTGTACCTGCTGTCCCAGGGCCAACAGGTGGCAGAGTGTGTGAGTAGGAAGGGGTTGGCTTGTAGGGACCCACCTCCATATTCTGTCTGCCTTGGGCAATTCCCTGCCTGTTTGTCCCTGCAGCATCAACCACCACCCCAGTCTGAGGCCACATGGGGGAGCTCTGACATGTGTCCTCAGCTCGTGACTGCCATAATTCAGCTGTGCTGGTGGGCAGGGGTTTGGGCATAACTCCCCATGCCTCCTGCTGTTCTCTTCTATCTCTCCAGCCTCTGTCTGATCTGGGCACCCTGATTTTGTGGGCCCAGCAGCTACCTCAAAACCCCACATTCCATCTTCAAGCTCCTGCCCCACCCAAGGATCATGCTGCTCTGGTTCTGAACAAGCTTCTGAGTCTGAATCCCAAACAGAGAAAACCTCCACTATTTAGTGATCCTCTTGCCCTTCCTGGGACCCCCGACAGTTTGTGCCAGGGCCATTAGGATGTCTGCAGAGAGAGATCACAGTCACGAAAACAATGGGGGTTGAGGGCAGGAGACTGTCTGCAGGTCTAAGATGGAGCCCCTCACTGTTGTTGGTGCTTTTAGTTTAGGTTTTTGTTTTTTTTTTTTTTTTTAGAAAAAGAAGTAACCCCATTTCTTCCCCTTTGCCCTCACAAAAATAAACTAAAGGAAAAATGAGCGGGCGCAAGGATGGCTAGGGGACGTGGGTGTGGCAGGCAGTGGATGCCTGTATGGGGCCTAGGCCTCAGCAGGACACCTCCATGGTGTGGTTGACCTGGCCCAGGCCCTCGCTGCTCTCCGAGAGGGTGCAGGGCTGCGGGCGGCCTTCTGCAGAGCCAGCGCTGGTGAGGGACGCGGTGCGGGAGCGGGCCAGCCGGGTCATGCTGGCTGAAGGCACTGTGAATAGAGACGGGCATGAGGTGTGTGAGGGCTGGTCAGAGGAGGAAGGGGTCACACAGCAAAGCGCCCACAGAACCCGCGACCACGGCAGAGGCTCATCCAAGCTGGGGTGCTGCCCTCCCCACCCTCGGCCAAGGCCAAGGCATGCAGCACCAACAGCGCCAGGTGCGGCCCCCACAGCTGCCAGAACTCAGTGGGAGTGGAGGGCTTGGGCAGGTCCGCAGAGGAGGGGACTGGAGTTCAGGAGGATGAAATCCCCCAGTCCAGCTACTGCCCTCACTTGGTGCCCCCTAAAGAGGTTCTGGGGTTGGCTGTGCGGGACACCCTAGAAGCAGGCCTGCTCTGGACCTGCCCTCCAGAGACCCCTGAACTTCGGGGTGTGCAGGGACTCTGGAGGAAGCAGCACCCGGTTCCCAGCCGCAGCAAAACGCAGCCTGGCTGCAGCCGCAGAGGCAGGGGCGGGCCGGGGCATGCAGCGGGCGGGCATGGGGCTACCTGCTCCTCCACTCAGCCTCCGGTCCTTCAAATGCGCAACTAAGAGAGAAGAAGCCAGAGAGGGGCGGGTGGGGGACAAGGGGCAGAGATGAGGGAACCAATGGGCAGGACTAGAGCTTTTCCTGACACCAGACTTAGCAGCCACCCAGAAGGAACCAGGTGGGGCTGAACTGTCTGGTTCTAGGATCCCCCCAGCAGAGCAGGGATGCTCTCATCTCCCCTTCTCCTGAGCAGTGGCTCTGAGGGTCAGGCTGACCGGGCACCAGGGGTACATGGGGTTGCCTAAGGGATCTTTTTTGGGATGGCACTGCCCCCAGTCCACAAGGGTTTCCTCCAGACCTGTGCTCAGGCCCCCACTAGTAGTACCTGGAGAAGAAGGGTGTGGAGGAAGAGCAGAGTGTAGGGGAGGAGAAGGACTTTTGAAAGAGGGGTAGTGGGGTAAGTGGTGGTTCAGGGAGTGGGGTATATGGGCAGGGGACACTCCAGTACTTAGGAGCCAGTCCCTCCTCAGAGCCCCCACTTGATCTCAGTCTCACCAAATGCCCACAGGACTGGCCAGGCCCCTTGTGATAACCAGGGACCATCTACCACCAGGGACAAAGGCCTTGGCACACCACAGACCTGAGGCAGAGTGAGGGGACTCGCCTCAGACAGGACCTGCCCTGTATGTGCTGGTGCTCCCAAACCTCAGAGAGCACAACCCGGGGTCTTCAGTGAGGGGGCAGTGGGCTGCGGGGCGCAGGGGGCACTCACTGTAGCCCATGCCTTGCAGGAAGTACTTGAAAGCCTCTGTCAGCTTGCCGGGCTGGGGAGAGAGCGTAGGGCTAAGTGGAGTGGGGGCTCATCCCAGTCACAGGCAAGGGGAGATCTAGGGCTAAGAGTCTCACCTGGGTGACCTGGGGAAGTCCCCCGGAATCTGCCATCTGCAAGGGAGAGAAGGGGTGAGCATATTGGGTCCCACCCCTGCCTGCCTACCCCAGGACCCTGCTGGGTTGGAGAAGGAATTCACCTTCAGGAAGGTCGTGGTGGTGGGATCCAGTTTAGAGTTGCAGTCGACCTGGAAGAGAGGAGCTCACTTGAGGCCAGCACTGCAACTAAAGATCCTTTCCA
>PVKC010018000.1:0-19979 GCA_004027635.1 Crocidura indochinensis
CAAGTTCAACATATAATGAATAATTGCTAAAGATAGTCATAAATTAAAATTCAGTTTTAATGATGTACTATGATTGATGAAACTCTTACATATGTTCTACCTGGGAAATGAAAACATTTATATTTAGTACTACATAAAATGAATATTGTGAATATTAACCCATAAATTAGATTTGTAACTAATGTAATACTCGGTGTTTATAACATGAGCATAATTTTGTTCCCAAGTAATTTATTAGTAATCAACTGGCGCTGAAAGAAGAGTAGATATAATATCCTTAATCAGCCTTGGTACTCTAGAATTTAGACATCATATGTATCCAATAATTGATGAAAATTTGGGTTGGGGCTGGCGGGAAAAAAAAGAATTGATGAAAACTTCTTATTCTAGAATCATTTGTCATTTAGAGCTCAATAATTTTCTACCAATCCCTTTAGAACACATTCAGTCACCTTGAAAAAGTCACATATCCCATTTGCTTATTTCTTCAAATTCATTGAATTGTTTTGCATTCCTAATATATATTTAAATAACGTGTTCAATAACCTTGGAGAAAAACAGAAATACAGGATTTAATTTTATGTATTTATTTTTATCACTTGATTTATAAAGCTGTTGAAAATATAGTATTTTTTTTGGTGTTTGGTTTTTGGGTCACACCCAACAGTGAGGGGTTACTCCTGATTCCACACTCAGAAATTAATTGCTCCTGGCAGGCTCGGGGGTCTATATGAGATGCCGGGGTTCGAACTAATGACCTTCTGCATGAAATGCAAAAGCCTTACCTCCATGCTATCTCTCCGGCCCTGACAATATAGTCTTGGGCCTGCAATATTCCAGCTCTTATCCCACTACCAGTAAAACCATAATGCTGAGTTTTCTTTTCACTTAGAAAATATTACCTGCAGTTACAGTATTCAAGGTAGAATATATGTTCAATATATTTCAATTTTATAATAATAAATATCAATATTTTGTTCTCTAAAATATATTCTTAATGCTTTAAGTTTTATATAATATTGGTCATTTTACTTATCATTAATGTTTTTTACTTTTATTTTCATTTTCATGATTTGTTTATTTGTCAATATTAGAACTAAACTAATATTATTGTTCCATTTAATTTCCACCCCAGAGCCTACATCCATTGCCATTATTCCAGGATCTTCATGCCCCCTGGTTTCTACCCCAAAGCATCATCATCTCTGTTAAGTTGCATGCTTTCATTTTTAATTATTCTTAAATAGAAGTACATCATTCATTATCTATTCAAATATCATTTGACACTAGGGTTGCTTGCAGATCTTGAATATTGCCAATAATGCTAAATATATATAGTTGTGAATCTACCCTTCAGATGTTCAGGTGATATTATTATATTTTGGGAATTAAATGGCCATAGGATTGCATGATCAAAGGCAATTTTTTTTTAATACTTGAAAAGTACCAGCCCATTTTCACAAACAGGTTGAGCCAGGCAATGGTCCCAGCAGCTATGAACAAGACTTCATGTTTTCAAACCTCCCACCAGCTCTTACATGCCTAATTTTATTCAAATATCCTATTGCTTTCATTACTTATGCTTCAATGTTACTTTGAATTCAGGCAGTATGAAATCCCCATTTTGATATTATTCATCTTCAGTTGCTATTGCTGAGTTTGGTTCTGGTTTCAGTTTGCAGCCACACCCAGTGATGCTCAAGGATTTTTCTGGTTCGTCCTCAAGAGGGAACCCTTGTGGAACCTTAAGAATTCTGTTTTCCCCCATGACATTTTCTGCTTTTTTGCTAAACAGTTTATCAGCTGCTTCTGTATTTCCTTTGTTAGCTTGTAGGCTTATAGAAATGTAACTTTCAGGTAGGAGTTGGCTACAAAGGGAGACCATTTGTTGGAACCAGATGGCCAGGTTGTCCCATGTGGATGTAGGATGGGAGAGATAGGTAAAGGGGAACACTTATGTCAATGTCTGTTACCATGGAATCGGGTTGTCTGAATTTTAACATTAAAAGGATCCCAAGGGAATAAAGGATGCATTCTTTGAAATGTGGCAGGTGCCAGTAGGAAAGTAACTGGGTAGGTTTAGAATGATATTTTAATCTATATAACCTGAGTGGAATAGTGACATAGGGTCCTTGATTGGAGGCCTGCTGTCTTGTGGAAGTTTTGGACCTTTACCTAGATAATCAAATTAAATGCTTCTGTGTTTTGCATTCTCATGTCTTTGTCTGAGCTTATTGACCTCTCCCTCTCTCTCTTTCTCAAACACATGCCCAACACCCTCAAGGGGTGTTTAAGGGAACAGATGTGGTGTCAGGGATCATACCAGGGCAAGCAGCCTGCAAGTTAAACACCTTCCTTAATTCCTATACTATCTTTCTAACGCACATATTTATATTTTTCTGTTGGGTTCGTGCTAGCAGACCAGTGATAAGACAAATAGACCACCTGGCATTGCAAGTCACCAAGTGGGGTTTTGTTTGCTTAGCTAGCTAAGCATCGAGACTTCCACCTGGGAACAGGCTGCAGGTCAAGGACCCCATGTCTAGGGGTTGGTGAGGATATATACAGCATCGCATGTGTCAGAGCTGAATGTACAGCTCCAGAAAGCAGATAAAAGGGATGCACAAATGCCACAAGATACAAAAATCAGATGTACAAGGCTGATTTGTTAAGGCCTATCCTGAGTGGATGTGGGTGCCATGTTTTGGGTCTTGTGTGTCCCTTTGTCTCCAACTCTGATCTGAAGGCCACATTCCCACAAGCCAACAACCTTACAATGGGAGTATACAGAAACAGTTTCAGCAAAAGCAGACATTTTTATGGGGAAAGAGGAAACCTCAGGGTCCTACAGTTCTGATCAGTATTGTTTTGACGATCCTGGGCATTGTAGTTTCATACAAATATTAGTATTGTTTCCTCAATTTCCATGAAAATTCAATTCAAAATTTTATGAAGATTGTATTGACTCATATATTGCTTTGTATATCATGGTCATTTAAAAATATCATTTTTAATGTATAACCCAAATTACATTTATTTGTTTGGTTTTCACAATGTAGTTACCATAGGGTGACTTGACCTTTTATTGCTCTTTGTTGGTTCTATCTCAATAATTTATTCTTTTGATTTGATAATAAATGTTATTAAATGGCTCAAATAAAATAGATGTACTCAAATACTGAATACTCAAATACTGAATTAGAGAACTTGATAATGTAGAGGAAAACATCAAAAAATGTAAAATGTTTAAATATTTTTATTTTTATTTCTCATTTGTTTTGGAGTCACACTGATCTGTGCTTAGGTCTTAATCCAAGCTTTGGACTCAGAAGCACTTACGGTGGGGCTCAAGGGACCATTTGGCTAGGCATGTGTCCTTCCCGCTGTACAATCTCCCTCTCCTGGAAAAACATTTTAATTAATATAACAATTTTTTAATCATGGTGCTAAAATAAAAGCATTATTTTTAAAAAAGATGGCAGAGTGTTGTAAATCTTATCTCTAGAATCAGCATTTGTATAATCAGAATTCAAGAACAGAGAAAATTGAAGGATTAAAGAAAGGCACATGCTTTTTCAATCTTAAACAATAGTTGTAGCCAATTCTGGGATGTGCAAAGACCCAAACTAAATAAACTATTTACACAAACTACAAAATATATTAGTGTCAAGAGCAAAAGTAAAACATACACTTGAGAGAAGAAAAGGAAAAATAGTCATGCATTGACTTCACAAAATATTTGTCAATTGAATCTCCACAGACCATAAGAAAATGTGTTGGATGAAAATACCTCCAATAAACGTAGAACAAGAAAAAATAAAATAAAAAATAAAAAAAATAAAGAAAATACCTCCAATAAAGGGCCGCAGCGGTGGCGCAAGTGATAAGGCATCTACCTTGCCTGTGCTAGCCTAGGACAAATTGCAGTTTGATCTACTGGTGTCCCATATGGTCCCCCAAGCCAGGAACGATTTCTGAGAACATAGCCAGGAGTAACCACTGGCTGTGGCCCAAAAACAAAAACAAAAACTTACAGAAACATTGAAGGAATCATGGCCTCTAAGCTATCTCTGGGATAACTTTCAATAAATAGCAAGGAATATTTTAGTTGAAGCCACACTACAGTCTTGCATGTGCCTTGCATGTGGAGGTACTGGATTTGTTCAGTAGCATCTCACATTTTCCTTCAAGTCCTACTAGGAATGATCCCTAAGCAAAGATCCAGGAGTAAGTCCTGAGCACTGCTGAGTGTGACCCAATACACACACACACACACACACACACACACACACACACACACACATACACACACACGGAAATTCAATCAGAAGTGTAGAATATTTTGTATTTATGTTATGTATTGTATTTATTTTGCATGAAGGTTTTGATGGAGGTGTGTAAGTCATATATTGTTGCATTTTTATGTTTACAAAAAAGGGGGAATTGTAGAATATTTTGTATTTATGTTATGTATTGTATTTATTTTGGTATGAAGAGAAATAAAGTTTAATCCACAGCAGCATATATCCTGTTTTATTCTTCTCAAGGATCTACAATAAGTACTTGTTAATGCTTTATGGTTCATTTTAAGTATGACTGTTTTTTAGAAGTGAATATAATTGATCTCTATTGTGGGTAATTGTATGATGTATTAATGCATTACTTTCAGTATTGTTTTAGGTCACTATTAACGAAAAAAGTTTACAATCTATTGATATTATTTAAAACTTACATAAAAGAAATACTCTTCAGCATATTAATGTTAGTTTAGGGTTAAGTATTGAGATATACTTGTTTAACAAATTTTAACTTCTCACTGTAACATGGAGATATAATCATTATTTGACAGAACCATACTTTTAGGTGAACTCTCTTTATAGGGCTCAACAGCAGCGCCCGGAGGCCAGCCAGCTCGGCAGAAGCCGGGGCCGGGACCTGGGCCTCGGGAGTCCGCGCATCATTTACCCGCCACCATTGCGCGCGCACCATGGACTCGAATGAGGGCGACAATTACAAGTTTGACGAGGACGAGGAGTGCAACAAGGAGGAGAGCAGCGCCGAGGAGGAGAACGACGACGACGACGGGATAACAACCTGGACCTGGACAAGGTAGAGCTGGTGGAGCCCAGGCTAGGCGTTGGCGTGGGCGTCAGCGGCGAGCGGGATGGACTATGTTGGAGTTACCAGACTTCTCTAGTTTCCATGGATGAATTACTCAGAGTCCCATATCCTTCATCATTGCAGACTTGCATTGGACTTAGAAGGACTGTCACCTTTTACATTTTTATTCTGAGTGTAAACATTTGAGTTATATTTGATATTAGTCTTCTTTTGCCTATTATGAGTATTGTGGTACCCCATCTTAATTGTTATTTTTTGTATTTATGTTATGTATTGTATTTATTTTGCATGAAGGTTTTGATGGAGGTATGTAAGTCATATATATTGTTGCATTTTTATGTTTACTAAAAAGGGGGAATTGTAGAATATTTTGTATTTATTTTAGGTATTGTATTTATTTTGTATTAAGAAATAAAGAAGCTTTGAAGAGGAGGTCAAAGGAGGCAGTTGGAGAGAGGTAATTGGAAAGTGACAGTTAGAGAAAGAGGATAAAAGGGGGGAAGGGACACAAGGAGGGAGGGAAGAGAGATGGGGAGATTCAGGGAGAGACTAAGAGAATAAGGAAAAGGGCCTACAGAAAGAAGACGTATAGAGAATATGAATAGCTGAATAAGAAAGACTAATAGAGAATAAGAATAAGAAATTTGGTTACACAGAGAAGAAGATACAGTAGATTAGAGAGAGAAGAATAAGATACAAAGAGAAGAAGAAATAGATACACAGAAAAGAAGATATAAGTTTATTCAGAGAAAAAGAGAAGGATGGATTTACTCAGCCACATCTTCACGCAACATGATATTAATTTAAAAAAACAACCTTAAATGTGGTGAAGAGGAAAACTGATCGTGGTTTTCTTAAAATGTACTTGAAGTTACTTGTCTTAAATTCAAAGCTCAGGCTTTACTTATGAATTCAATTGTAACCTCAAGACAAAAATCCTTAGAAGAAAAAATAAGCAAATAGAAGTTGATTGCTTGAAATAAAAGGGGTATATATCAAGTTCAAGGAAAATAAACTTAAAAAGAGAAAATAGACAAAAACACCTAAAATCCATACTGAAAAACAATAATGCACACACTTGATCATGCATCACATGATGGGATGCAAAACAAATGTCATTAGAATCATAAAACTTGTCATTGGAACCAGTATCCTTCAAAATCAAATGCTCTGAATGTAGAAAGAAAGCATAAATAAACCTGAGAATACAAGTGATAGTACTGCAGGAATGGTGTTTGCCTTCCACGTACCTGATTCAGGTTCAATCTCCCACCTCCCATATTACTCTTGAGCACTGCCACTCCCAAGTGGAGTGCCAGGAATTACCCCCAAGTATTGCAGAATGTGGCTACAAATTAACTAAGTTACCAAGGAAATCTAGGGAAACACAATCATTTGAATCTATGGTAGAAGCAAAGGACCAAAGGCAAAAGAGATAATGTAAAGGTCTGGGGTGGGAAATAGTAATATACAAAAGGAGGAAGTACACAGGTAATTTTCTCCTTGGCCCTTCTCTAATCTCTTTTCGTTGATCTTTCACTATTCTCAGGCAGACATCAAGGTAGCAGAAGTTCACACCCCTATGCACTTGGGCAGAAAACAAAAATTAAAGAGGAGAATAAATCAATGGACCATAGGTCATGAGAGGAGCCCATATAAAATCAACAGTCTACAGAGCAGAAAGATCTGTAGGAGAGCAGAGGGTTCCAGGGTTCAAGCTGAAGACTCAGACTAACAAGCCATACACTGGATCGAGAACAATGTAGGACAGGACCTGGTCATCATTCATAGGAAAGGACAGTAAAGGGTCAAGACAAAAGATGGGTTTGTGCAAAGGCCCAAGGCTTCCAGGGCCCAGTGCTACAAAGCTTATAGAGGCTGTGGAACCCAGCTGCTGGGTGGGGTCAAGAGCCCACCTAGGGATGCCATTATGTGCAACAGCACACCTGGGACAGAGAGGAGAGGAAAGGAGAGAATGCTGTATACTTTTCGCTCCTCCTGGAGTTTGAGCCCTGTCACGGCCAGCTGAGGGGTGCAGAGAGAGGGAGAGTGGGAGGGGGCATTCACAAGCCATTTCTGACTGGGGAAGGTCTAGACTCAAAGAGAGAGAAGATACAAAGATACTAAGCAGGCAACATCTCTCCAATGTTTTATCTCTGGCTTTCTGTGAACCAGCAGGTCACTATGCTAGGACCCCAGCGAAGGTCTGAGTTTTTCCTATTATAACCGGCATTGAGAGGAGGCATGTCCAGGGGGCATGTCCAGGTTCAATTATCATTCATCTAAGGAGCATATATAAGGAAATATGAACTATTAACTCATATGAAATAGTGAAAGCAATACCGAGAAGAAATTCTATGGAAGACAGATTCAGCCTGGAAATAAGAAAAACTCAATCTAACCTCACAACTCAGGAAACAAACAAACAAAAAAAAACATTAAATCTAAAATCAGGAAAGTTAAGTTAAATACAAAAACTTTTATTGAAAATAAATGAAATACAAGTAGAAAACAATTTACAAAAGTCAATGAAACTAAAAGGATTGCTTCTTTAAAAAAAAAAATTAAAAGGTTAAAAACCCTCTGTTGGATTCATGAGAAATTCAACCTTTCAATACTGAACAAAGATGGAATAGAAAAATTACTCATATCAATAACAAATGTAAATTATAATAGAGAAAATTTCCCAATAAATCCAAATTCAATTAAATTAGATCTAATGTCTTCAAGAAGATCTATATTATCTATGCCTATCAATGTCTTCTAGAAACTTGGAATTTAGAATTCATCTAAATTGTTTTTTTTTAATAAAATTAACCTTACACCAAATGCAGAATGACCACATCAAAAAGGAAAATCACAAACTCAATGGCAAAAACGAAAGTTTCCCCTTAAAGATTAAACAGAGTATATATTCTAAATACTTTTATTTAAAGTAGTATTAAAATTACTCACCATAAAGTATTCATAAAAGTGACAGTAAACTAATTCACATTTGTAAGCAAGCAGACTCTGTTATTTGATGTCTATGACAGTATTCATAGAAAGTATTAAAGCCCTACAAAATTTCTTTAGAAATAATAAGCCAGCAACATAAGTTAATAGCACAAAACTAAAATGCAAGAATCTGTTAAATTTTCCATAAAAACAACATTTATACATGAGGAAGAAAATTAAAACTCACATTTACTATCGCTTCAACAAGTGAAGTACCTGGAAATCAGTTTAATAGAGGTGAAAAGACTTCTATACCAGACTCTAAGTAGTAAAGGAAATAGAAAACAATATAAGGCAATGGTAAAACATTTCATATTTGTGAATGGAAAAATTAACATTGTTCAAATGACCCATGTGCCATTAGAGAGATTTAAAGCAAACCCATTCAAAACTGAAATAATAAAATCCCAACCACACAACCAAACTTAGAAGTGTGTCTGTCAAGGAGGCAGGATTGGGGAAGAGGTCAAAGGGGAAACAGGACATTAATGGAGATGATTAATCACAGGTGATGGTATCAGTGTTGGAAATTTTTATGTCTTCATTTAAAATATGAATAATTTTGTGAACATGGTAATTTAATGAAAAATTTTAATCTGCATGATATTCTTCAATGATTTAGGACAACTGCTAAAAACATGAGGCCCCAAATACCCAAGAGACAAAGAAATACCAAGAAAAAATGATAATAGCTAGTTTCTCTGGCTTTAAACTATACTGCAAAACTATAGTAATCAAAAAAGAGTGATTACTCACTAAAATGTCTTTTGGACCAATGAGAAACTAGCTCTAAACCCTAGGGTGAATGGACAGTTAATTTATGACAAAAATTATTTTAAGGAACTCATTCATGTTCTGCCTCACAAATTGAGGGGAAAATAGTGGAGAGCACCAAGTCGTATGAAGATTGAGTAGAAATAAAAAATGATCGGACTTGAACAACAAATTCAAAGCCAATATACCCAATCTACAACAGGCTAGACATAGAAGAGATGACTTATTCTAGCAGCCCAAGGGAGGGGGTAATGGAGGGGAGATATAGGATGTATGCTGGGAACAGGGGTGGAGGGAGGTCAACATTGGTGTTGGGGATGCCCCTGATTCAATGTCACTATGTAACTGTGAATGATTTGTAATCCACTTTGATCAAAATAAAAATTATTAATATAAAAGATATGGGCAAAAATAAAAAAGGGAAGTCTCTTTAACTAGTGGTATTGGGAAAATGGTTAGCTTACTCCACAGTAAAACATTAATTCAAATGAATAAAATAAAATGACATCAGACGTGAATCCATGAACTAATTTGAAAAAAATAATGTAGGGAGAGCTCTCCATGATTCTGGCCTCAGAGGTACCTGAACTCCATTAACAAGAAAAACAAATGGTTCTACATCAAACTAAAGAGTTTCTGTTCTATGGGGTCAAAGAGATATTTCAGCCAATAAGGTACTCCTGGCCTTGTAAGTGGTTATGACCTGCATTTAATCTTCAGCACCCTAAATTCTGAACCAGGAGTAAACCCTGAGCACTCCTGGGTTTGATGTAACTCTCACCCCTCAAAAAGTTCTGTACCACAAAAGAAAAAAATGTCTAAAATAAAACACCATACTGAATGGAGACAATGTTCAAGCACCATCCATATGATCTTGGGATTCTATCAAAAATATTTAAAATACACTTAAGAATGAACATCAAAGAAACAAAAGTTCCTGCCTTTGACACTGCCTCAAAGAAGACATAAAGATATACCAAAGGATTGAACAAATGTTAAACAGCCCTGGTTCTCAAGGAAATTCACTTCAATACACAATGACTTATAATTTCATACCAGAGAGTGACCTATATGAAAAAGTACCCAGGACTGGCTGGGATGCAGGACAAGGGGATGTCACTGTTGGTGGGAAGACTTTTATCTTCAGAAATGAATACTCTCAATTGGGTTTGATCATGAGTCACTGAGTATGTTTTTAGAGTGTTTATTGGCTTTATAGTGGACATTCCATGAGTGAATAAATAACTCGGTGACTTTTTAATGGTTATTAGAGACTTTCTGGCTCAAAATAAAATTCATTTGCTTTAGTGTTTGTAATCTACTAGCATTTACTCCCTTTGCTTATAAATGAAATTATAGTATTAGACACTGTAATGAGATAACATAGATCAAATCAATATCTAAGCCATTAAGTTTGACATTAAATTAAGCCTATTGGAAATTCAGACTTTCAAACACAACAAAACTCTAAGTGGTGTAATTCAACAGTAGTGTACTTTCTTAGCATGAGTGAAACTATAGTCTTGATTCCCAGCAAACAAAATTAATTAGCTAAAACAAAATAATGCTGTTTTATCACTTGGCTCAGTGAACAGATCAGTGTCATCATTAAATCAACTCAGATGTATACACAGTAGAATAAATCAATATAATTGCATGCTTTGGGGCCCAAGGGTATTTATAAGACAATGTGAATACTCAGAGCACCCAGAAACTCAACTATTACCAAAGGGACTTTAGAGATTAACCTCTAGTGGCCAAAGAAGGGTTGAAGTGGACGACTACTTTTTTTCCATAGGGCACATTTTACTGAAAGAGACTAGATCACCAAGATCACCCCATCAGCTAATTGTCTGCTGCTAATACTGACAACTTGTCCTGATGTTGAGAAAAAAAGTTACTGAATATGTTCTGGTGAGTTTCCTGAAATTCTAAAAAGAAAAAGTCACACACATGACTGAAATTACTGTAAATTACTGAGTTGCAAAACTTGAAGTAAAACGTCTGAGGTCAGATTATTTTAATGGAACTTAGAAACCTGAGGGGGAAAGTTTAAACCCTTTTCAGTTGAGAACTATTTTATGGACCAAATTTCCCTGTTCCCTAGTGATAATTTCCTTATATAGCCATGACAGAAGATGAATGTGAATATATCCATGAAGGAATGACACAGTAATATGTTATATTTTTATTATTCAGATTGATATTTATATTCTGTTATTGACTGTTACAGATTGATTTCAAAATATGTGGACTTCTTTCTTATCAAACATCATGCTGTTCTACTGTGATAAACACTTTTTATGGTTATTTTATTTGTTTGTTTTTGGACCACACACAACGATGCTCAGAAATTACTCCTGGCTCTACACTCAGAAATTACTCCTGGCAGGATCAGGGGACCACATGGGATTCCAGGGACCAATCCTACATTGACCATGTGCAACACAAACTTTCTGCCCACTGTGCTATTGCTCTAGTCCCTGATAAATACATTTTAAAACTCAACCAGATCAAACACATATATGTGTGTGTAGATATATATATATTTATATATATATGCATCTTTATATGTGTGTGTTGGTGTCAGATAGTAAACCCAGATCCTCACAATTCCAAATGTTCTGAGTCACATTCCAAATCCTAAGATTCAATATTTTGGGGGAGATCACAATCAGAAGTTGTTGGTGATTTCATTTGCCTGGTATTAAATTTGGCATTCCCAAATCAAAGCACATGCTTGGATATCTGAACCTTTTTCCAAATACTGGATTGAATATTTTAATGAAAAAATAAGTATATTTCCTGTTTATAAATTAAGGAATATAAAAGGAAATAAGAAAGGTTATTTTTTGGGGGGACATACTCAGCAGTGCTCAAAGTTACTCCTGGCTCTGCACTCAGAAATCGCTCCGGCAGGCATGGTGGACCATATGGGATGATGGGGATTGAACCCACATCTGTCCTTCCTTAACACCGTGTTACCACTTTGGCCACAGGAAGTAAGAAAGTTTTCAAGAGTCTAATGAGAAACCACCCTTCTTATCACACCCAATCACCCCTGGTTTTTTTTTCTGGTTTCTTTTCATAGGGAAGAACTCTAGTGGAAGAAACATTAAGAAAACCCTAGAATGGACTTGTGAATGGTCAAGGCTTTAAAAATTACAGAGAAGAATGTTCACCAAAAATAACTGGTAAAACAAATAATAAATCACTAACTATATAACTAAATATATGTTTTGAAAACAGCACTTTTCATCTAATGCTAGATTAGAGATGTTGAATTTTAATTGGTTTGTTGATGTGAGTACAAAGTTAGAGACAAAGAAATTGTAGCATCAAAAAGTGAAGCCAATATAAAATTATGAAGCAAACTAAAAATACTAGGGTTACTTTAGAAGTTCATTAAAGACTACAAGTGATCATTTGTAGATACTTGAAGTGGAACTTTTTTCATTAGGATAAGAGTATCTTTAAATATCTAAGAACAACCTAGAGAGACTCCAGGTTCCTTCATTGCTTTCCTTTTTATATCTTTGGTACCACAGAAGGTGCAGTAAATATAAATTAAGAGTCAGCTTGGGGCCTGGGAGATAGCATGGAGGTAAGGCATTTGCCTTTCATGCAAAAGGTCATCGGTTCGAATCCTGGTGCCCCATATGGTCCCCCTGCCTGCCAGGTGCAATTTCTGAGCATGGAGCCAGGAGTAACCCCTGAGCACTGCCAGGTGTGACCCTCCCCCAAAATAAGAGTCAACTAAAAATATGTCATTATGTAATAATTTTAATACAAAAAGTGTTAATACCAAAATTATGTGTATAATGTGTTTTTTGCTTAATTGGGTACATTGATATGCTTTTAAGGTACATAAGAATGTATATATAAATGTATAAAGCTAAAAGCAAAACCTGGACCTTATTCTTCTATGTGGCCACTATATTAGCAGTTTGTGAAAGGACCAAATAAATATCTTGGTAGAGATGCAATTTAATTCAATTTATATAAAGTAAGTCTTTTTCCATTTGTTCCATACAGAAAAGTAAAAACATTCTCCAAAAACATCGAAATGGAAGTCTTTGGAGGTTACTACAATTGACATGGTACGTTTCTATTACAAGAAAAATGTGCACATGTGTCATTGTCTAACTAGAAGGATTCAAACATCATTATCTAAAGCTTTTCATTCCAGTCTGGAAATAAAATGTCTTAATTGACCCTGAAAAGTTGTCTAATATTCTGTAGAATGCAAACATACATCCAGATCCATCTACACACTTACACAAACACACAAATAGCATGTTACAATTCCTTGACTTCCTTATCTAGATCTTCATCTTTCTCATAAAGAGGAATGTTCATTTTTACTCCTTTCATTAGTGGTAGGAATTTAGGTGGATAAATATCCCCACCTAAAAAAATAAATAAAAATAAAAAAAATGTCCATTGTGTTTCTTTCTATCTCGCAGCCTCAGAACCATCCATGGCTAACTTGACTCTCAATGGATTTCTTCTTCTGGGCTTCTCCTCCAAGCCCGAGCTGGAACTCTTCTACGCTTCTGTCTTCCTCGTCTTGTACTTGTTGGCTCTCCTTGGCAACAGTCTCATCATCACTTCCATCTCCATGGACACCAGCCTGCATTCGCCCATGTACTTCTTCCTGAAGCATCTCTCCTTCCTGGACCTGTGCTACATCTCTGTCACCGTACCCAGGTTCCTCTACAACTCTTTCCTGCACGACGGGCTGGTCTCAGTTGGGGCTTGCATGCTGCAGTGTTTTGCCTTCATCCTCTGTGCAGTGGCTGAGTTGGCCATGCTCACTCTCATGTCCTACGACCGCTACGTGGCCATCTGCAGGCCACTGCGCTATGATGTCATCATGAACCTCAGGACCTGTGTCCAGGGTGTGGTTGCAGTCTGGGTGAGCGGTGTCATCTCGGGGATCATGCAAACAGCATCCACCTTCTCCCTGCGCTTCTGTGGTCCCCCCATCATCCATCACTTCTTCTGTGATGTCCCCCAGCTGGTGAAACTCTCCTGTTCCAAGGACAGTCTGGGTGAGGCCGGTGTCACCATCTTCCTCTGCCTGCTGGCCTTCCTCTGCTTCCTCTTCATTGTCTGGTCCTACGTGAACATCTTTGGCTCGGTGTTGAGGATGCCCTCCGAAGAGGGCAGGGCCAAGGCCTTTTCCACCTGCCTGCC
Source organism: Crocidura indochinensis (assembly GCA_004027635.1). Lineage (NCBI taxonomy): Eukaryota > Metazoa > Chordata > Mammalia > Eulipotyphla > Soricidae > Crocidura > Crocidura indochinensis. The sequence goes on from PVKC010018000.1 coordinate 14,092, forward strand.
CCATCTGGTTGTGGTCTTGTTGTTCATCTTTACTACCAGCTTTGAGTATTTGAAGTCTCATTCGGATTCGCCCACTGGGTCGGATGTTTTCCTCACCATCATGTACACCGTAGTTCCCCCCACCTTCAATCCTGTCATCTATAGCCTGAGAAATAAACACATCAAGGCAGCCCTGAGAAAGGTGTTTTTGACCAAAAAGTTCTGACTCTCTTGTGGAGGCACTTCGAGGAATTCTCTAGGAGAGGTAGGTTTAAAAAGTGGTTGGGTGGTAATATATGACCATCAGCGAATTGGGCTAGGTAAGTCATTAATTGTAAGGAAAAAGTTCCAGTGGGTGGGCTCTATCTATCTCTTTATGTGTATATATTATATAATATTATAATATAATATATATTATCTGAATAATAAAAACAGGACTGGAGTGATAGCATAGTGAATAGGGCATTTGCCTTGCACAGATTTGATCTATGATTTGATTTCTGGCACCTCATATGGTTCCCAAGCCTGCCAGGAGTAATTTTGGAGCACAGAGTAAGGAGTAACCCTTGAGCACTGCCAGGTGTGGCCCCCCAAAATAGTCAGATATAGAACTAAGTATATAGAGATATGTACACACACATATGTATGTGTGTATGATTCCATCTTACCCCAAAAACCAAGTATGTGAATAATACTAATTCCTAGAATTTGGCTTCACTGTTCATTCCTGTGGTTGATGGTGGAAACCAGTATAAATAGAATTTTATTTCCCATTTTTCTTAGTTACACTGAAATTCAGGAAATGACGTGATATCCAAGAACAGATGAGAAAGCCCTGTGGGTCTCTCAACAGTCCTGATCACTCAGAGCTTCAGGGGTGTTCTATTAGCCTCTTAGCAATACACTGACATCCCCTTGCAAAAGTTTCATTGGACATTTTTACTTGTTTCTTCAAATGGACTGGATTGCTTTGTCATTTAATGTAGAAATAAAAGTATAATATGTGCCTTGAACATGCACATTTGTAGATAAATAAAAGAAATAAATTTTATTAGCAGAACCCATAAGATAAAACATAAATATATTTTATTATGAAAACAGAAAATCCAATGCAGCGATCAATAGCAGATGCCAGAGAAGATAGAATTGATTAATTAAAAAGTGATCAGACTGGGGGCCGAGGAGATAGCATGGAGGAAAGGCATTTTCCTTGCATGCAGAAGGACAGTGGTTCGAATCCCAGCATCCCATATGGTCTCCCAAGTCTGCCAGAAGCAATTTCTGAGCATAGAGCCAGGAATAACTCTGAGTGCTGCTGGGTGTAACCCCCCCCCCAAAAAAAGTGCTCAGATTGAAAGAGGCAATTTTCAGAGAATGAATAAATAAAATGAATAGGAAATTATGGAGGGGGGACAGACTAGGAATAAGCTTAGGTGGAAGAACCTGGCATGAATGAGACATTGAGTGAGATCCCATGCATGGTACCTCCAAGACCACTCAGGTGATCCCATTAATGGCAACTGAACTGGCCAGCACTGGTCCCAGTTACCCAAGGCTGCTTGGAATTGTCACCTTTAAAAACCCTCTTGAGCAAGAGATCCAACTATAGGCATTTACAAATAACATCTATTATTTACCCATCATTATTTCTCAAAGCTCCTCTTTGTTCTCTTTGACCGTGCTTTGTTTTGTTTTGGTTTGGTTTTTGGTTTTGGGGCCACACCCATTTGATGCTCAGGGGTTACTCCTGGCTATGAGCTCAGGAATCGCTCCTGGCTTGGGGGGACCATATGGGACGCCGGGGGATCGAACCGCGGTCTGTCCTACGCTAACACTTGCAAGGTAGACACCTTACCTCTAGTGCCACCTTCCCGGCCCCTGACCATGCTTTGAGGGAATGGAAATCAGGCAATATTTGAAGAGGAAAAGACTTTTTACATGAAATAAAAGTCACTTTTAGGATTCTTCTAAAATTAAGTGCATAAATTTTCAGATTTGAGAAATGTGGAATCAAGCTCCTTATACATTCAGCACTTAAATGAACTTTATCTTTTCTGGACCCGTTGTTGCCTTCGTAGATTAAATTGACACCTTTGTGTCAGATGATAAAATATGATAAAATGTGAGAAATTCTGTTTGATTTATTATTCTGTTCATGATTGTAAATATCAAACTCTTGTCAATTAGCAGTTTCCCCATCATCTTTTATGCACAATTCTCTTTGATTAACTCTTCTCTTTCTTTCATCTAGGTTATTCTAATTCCTTTCAATACTCATACAATTTTATACTAAGGTTCTTAAACAATTTCCAGAACATTCCTACTAAGATTTTGGTTAGCATTACATTAAAGCTAGAGATCAAATAGAGAATGGCGTTATGATAGCCATCTAATCTTTCAATCATAACCAAATTAATTTACATTATTTAAAATTCTTTAATGGATGATTTTTGTTTTTAGTGTAATAATTTTGCTATATTTTTATATTTGTTTCTAAGTATTTGTTGATATTATACTTTATATCATTATTAATTGATTGTGTTAGGAGCTAACATTGTGATCAATTTCAGTGTGGTCTTGTGGTCAAAAGTTTTGCTTAATTTACTTATATTCATAGCTAAACTATAGATAGTTTTCTTTGTTACCCTATTAAGCATTTTTCTCCTCTGACTTTTTAAAAGTTTGGTATTTATTTTGTATTAACACAGTTAAAGAATGATATAACGTAGATGGTTTTATAATTTGAAGGGGACAATTCATCTTGCTCATCACTCTCTGTACTTGCTGCTTATTTGATTTTGTGCTTGGCATTAATTTGTGCAAATTTTAATTATTGCTTCACATATTTATTCTGTTCTTTTCTTGAGTTCCTATATTCATTTTGTATATAATATAATTACATTTTCTTCACAGTTTCTGGCAATAAAAAAAGCATCAGTGAATCAGTAAAACCAAGAGGTTTTTCTTTTTTATTTTTTTTTCACTTTTCTGGGGAGTGTGGCCACAACTGGAGGTACTCAAGAGTTAGTTTTGGCCTATGTTCAGAAATTTCTCCTACTGAGCTCAGGGGACCATATGGGATGCCTGGGATTGAACCTGTGTCAGCAGCATGCAAGACAAATACCCTACACACTGTGCTATCACTTCAATCTACCAAAGGATAAAATACTGGCAATATCTTAGCTAAACTCACAATGACAAAAAAGGAACAAAATAGGATCAAAAGTGAATGAAGATAAATTACAACAGATATCACAAAAATATAAAGAAATAATTTGAGAGTACTATGAGTAAGGAATTTCATGTCATAAAATTGAAGAACCTAGGACAAATGGTTAAATTTGGGGAATCCTATAACTTCACAAGACTGAATTATGGAACACATCTGAACAAATTAAATTACCAGCATAGACATCAATGCAGTAAACAAAAATCTCTACAGCTAAATTTCAAGTCTCAATGTGCTTATAAGTGGGTTCTCCCAAACCTTCGGGGAGGACTGACTTCCTTCTTTTTCAAGCTTTCCTAGAAAGTCCAAGAAACGGGGCCTGGGAGATAGCATGGAGGTAAGGAGTTTGCCTTTCATGCAAAAGGTCATCGGTTCAAATCCCTGGTGCCCCATATGGTCCCCTGTGCCTGCCAGGAGCAATTTCTGAGCATGGAGCCAGGAGTAACCCCTGAGCACTGCTGGGTGTGACCCAAAAACCACAAAAAAAAAAAGAAAGAAAGAAAAGAAAATCCAAGAAACAGGAACTGTTCTGGACAATTTCTAGGAGACCAATATTACTCTGATACCAAAAGCAGGAAGCATCACTAAGAAGGAAAAATTCCAGACCAAAATCCTGATGAAACTTGGAACCTTAAATGTGGAGATTCTGAGCAAAATTTTAGCAAATGGAATTCAACGCAATCACTCTGATAGATGTGTAGAAAGTTTCACAGAAACTAGAGTCAAATAACTGAATTGTAACTGTAATTTCTAGTGGTTCAACTCTGAGCATTAAAAATGACAGGGAAATTCCTCCAAAAACTGAAAATTGAACTCCCATATGATCCAGCTTCCACGCCTAGGAATGTACCTTAGAAACACAAGAACAATACAAAAAAAGCCTTCCACAGATCTATATTCATGGTAGTGTTATTTGCAATACCAAATTTTGGAAACAACCAAGATGCCTTTCAACAGATAAATGGCTAAAAAAAAGCTGTGGTGCAAATACACACTGGAATACTATGCAGCCATCAGGAAAATGAAATCATGAAATTTTCCTATGCATGGATGGACATGAAAACTTATGCTGAGTGAAATAAGTCAGAAGGAGAGAGATAGATATCGAATAGTCTCACTCATTTGTGGGATTTAAGCAAAATAAAAGACATATTGTAAATATACTGTCAATAGAGATGAGGACCAGAAGGATCAGCCCATGATATTAAGCTTATCACAAAGAATGGTGAATGCAGTTAGAGAAATAATTACACTGACAACTAATATGACAATGGTAGTGAGTGAGAGAAATAGAATGCCTGTCTCAAGTATAGGCAGGGGTTGGGGTTGAGGGAGAATGGAGATGAGAGTATTGGTGGTGGAAATGTTGCAGTTGGGTTAACTGACCTTTTGAACTACCATAATTTTTTATCTTGGTTTTTGGACCACACCCAGTGATGCTCAGGGTTTACTGCTGGCTATGTGTTCAGAAACCGCTCCTGACTTGGAGGACCATATGGGACACCAGCAATAGAACTCAGGTTCTTCCTGGGTCACCCAAGTGCAAGGTAAATGCCCTACCACTGTGCTATCACTCCAACCCTGATCATCATATTTTATAAGAATATATTCTTCATTCATTCCTTTTTTCTCCTTCTCTCTCTATTTTTCTCTCTCTTCATCATAATTAATCCTCTTTGAACAGCATGTTCTCTTGAACCCTGTAATTTTAAAATCTTGTAATTTAAATGATAAGACTTTCAAATTGGTTAACCAACCTACCTGAGGTTTAAAAACAGTTAGGGACAGTTTTTTAAATAGCACAATAGAAGGGGCGATTGCCTTCCACACAGTCTCACCCTGGGTTCAGTCTCTAACATCAATGATCCTTGATTGCAAAGACAAGAGTAAAACTTGAACACAGCTATGTGTGGCCCCAAAATATCAAAAGCAAAAAAGACTCCCTCAGAAAAGTCTGTAAATGTTTGTAAGGATATTTGTCTATTAAAATTACACTGATTTCTGTCTATTAAACTGGAAAGTACTGCTCTGTCAGCATTTTTGTGCCTTTAAGGTGTTTCATAGGTGTCTTGATGCATTTTTATATCAAATGTTTTTTTCTCTCTTTCCCTCTCTCCTGTTTCCCCCTCTTCAGTGTTTGCTGTAAACAACACTGTTTTTCTCCCAAACTTCAGTAGTTTGTTACTGGTATACAAAACTATTAAGAAAAGTAAATTGATCTCTCTCTTCGCTTCTCCTTACCTCCATCAATTATTAATATTTTACGTGGTTCCATTTGAACTTTCCAATCAATTTAGTCTCCATCAATTCCTGATACTGGACATGATGACAGTTGAATTTTTCCAAACAATTTAGAATAAACCCGACTCAATTTCAGCGATTCAGCGGGAGGTCAGGAGGGGGCGACCGGCCACCAGAAAACGCTAAACCCCCTATAGTCCTGTGCTTACCCTCGTCTGCCAGCAGATGGCGCCCGAGACGTTTCTGGTCTGTGAAAAGAACCGCTTTGCTGGGCTTGCCACACTTGGGGTCCTGGGTTCCCCCTGGGAAGAAACAGAGTCTATCCTGGGCTCCTGAGTCTGCAGAGAAGCTGAGTCAGGCTATGTGGATGCATAATTTAAATAGAGAGTACAGGGAGGCTCTCCTGGGCTTCACACACACACACACACATTCATCCATG
>PVKC010018001.1:0-19822 GCA_004027635.1 Crocidura indochinensis
CATCTCTGTTCTCATAATAAAAATTAAAAAATTAAAAAAAAATACTATGCCTTCAATGTTTAAGGAGGCACATAAAGCTCATGGCTTTAGGTTGCTTTGTGTACTGCTTAGAAATGTTATAATGTACTACAATCTGGGACTTGTGGACAAAGTAATTGTACATGGGTTCTGCCTTATTTTTCTTAATGTTCTTTGACTATAAGTTCAATATTTAGGCATCAGCAAGGGGATTTCTTTTGAGAACTCTGTTTATGGGTGATTGTCCTTCCACTGTAACTTTACCTTCTCTTTGCATCATTGTTCTCATAATTTAAAAAAAAGAATAAAAGAAAAAAAAAGAAAAGAAAAGAGCAAATATGACTTGTAGAAACTTATTCTTTGATTTTTAGCATGTATTCATATTCTAATTAGACTCCCGGACCCAGGAAACATCTATGCCTTCCCAAATTATGTAAGTCATGTAATTTCAGTAGATTCCTACTACAGCAAATCACCTTAAACACACACTCTGTTTTAACACCCAAAGCACACACCCTGCTTTCCTTATTCCCCTTACCCTCTCTTCACTAAACACAGAAGCACACACCCTGTTTTAAAATCCCTTCTTATATCCTACTGATTGACACCAAGTTCTGATCCTACTCTCCCTTAAATATAAATAGTATTTTCCTACCTCAAATAAAGTGTTACTCTCCTGAAGTGGCTGGTGGAAACTTCTTTGCGAGTGCTCTACTCGCCTGGCATCTGACCTCACTAGCAACTGACCTCACCAGTGACTGACCTCACCAGTGACTTCTACATCTTGGGATCTGACCTCATCAGCGTCATTTACATACACATACCAATACTTTGTCTGAGGGGCCACAGTGGTAGCACAGCAGCAGGGCATTTGTGGCTGATCCAGGAAGGACATGGGTTTGATCCCTGGTATCCCATATGGTACCTGAGCCAGGAGCAATTTCTGAGCACAGCCAGAAGTAAACGCTGAGGGTGTGCCCCCTAAAACAAACAAATAAATAAATAAGTAATTGGTATGGATATAATTTCATTCACAAGTGAGAAACCTTGTGAATTATTGGTAAATGGTATGGCACATAGCTTTAAAATAATTCTAAGAACTACAATATCACTGGTACAGAAAGAACTATACTGAAGCATACAGAATGTGGGTATATTTTTTAAAAGATTGCCATCTCACTTATAGAACTTAGCAAGCAGAAAAATAAAATCTAACCCTATCCAAAAATGGAGAAAAGAAATGAACAGACATTTCTTCTGTTTCTCTATATTTGAAGAAGATGGCCAAAAGGCAAATAAAAAAATTGTCCAAGTCATTAATCATCAGAAAGATGCAACTCAAAACAACAATGAGATATCATCTCACACTAAGAGACTGGCATACATCACAAAGAAGAAGAGCAACCAGTGCTGGTGTGAATGCAAGGAGAAAGGGACTCTCATTCACTACTGGTGGAAATATCAACTGTTCTAGTTTTTTGGGAAAAAGAATTATGGATAGTCCTAAAAAAAAAAAAAAAAACCTAGGAATTGAGCTTACAGAGATCCAGCAATACCACTCCTAGAGATATATACCCTAGGAGTCCAAAATCACCACTCATAAAAAGCCCTCTATATTCTTATATTGATCATAGCACTATTTGCAGTAACCTTAATCTAGAAACAACTTAAGTTCCAGAGAATAGATGGGTGGCTAAAGAAACTGTGATACTTCTACACAATGAAATACTATACAGCTGTTAATAAAAATGAAGCCATAAAATTTGCTTATACATGGATGAATATGGAGATTATTATGCTGAGTGAAATTAGTCAGAGTCAGAGAGAGGAAAATATACATAGAATAATTTTACTCATCTGTGGAATATAAGAAAAATAAAAGGTAGTATAGTAGTAATATCCAGAGATGATGAGATGAGGATCAGTTGAACCAGTCCATGGTAGGAAACTTGCCACAGAGTGGTGAATGCAATTAGGGCAGTGAATGATCCACTGTGACAATGATAGTTGGAACTGATCACTCTGAACAATAACTGGGTGCTTAAAGGGAATAAAGTGATCTGCATGGTATCCTTTCATTAGCAATAGTACTAATTACAGTGTCAACAAAAGGAAAGAAAGAGGAGTGGGGGAGAGGGAAAGAGAGAGAAATAAAATACCTGCCCCAGAGGGAGGCAAGGAATGGTGGGTGAGAGGGAAACTGGGGACATTGGTGGTAGGAAATGTACAATTTTGTAATCAGGGTTTTTAAATAAATTAATTATATTTGTATAAAGATATGCAGAGCGGTTACAGTAATTATTGATTATATATAAGTTTGCTATCTCAAAATGATAACAGAAAACAATAAGATCAAAACGCTAAAAGTTGATGAGATGGCTTAAAAGGTATTGGTATGGTTGGAAAATGACCAATCCACTTGTCAAAAAAATGTCTCCAATGTCATTAAGATAAAATGGAACTGTCTTGCCCCTCCAATTGCACTGTAACTTGACTTGTACATAGTACCTGTGAAATTTGCCAATATTTTGATACTATCTAGAAGGTGGGTGTTCTTATTCTAGAAGACCAAATGCCCTAAACTTTACAAAAATATCCCCTAAACATTGAAAGTTAATGTCCCAGACTTAGATGATCTAATAGAGATATCTAAGAGAACATCTAACACCCTTTGGTTAGTTTTGATCTGCCAAGCAAGCAAATTGCTGCTAAATCAACTGTTTTAGAGGAAAAGCTGTGGTACAGGTTACATAATTCTATTGTTAAATTATCTTTATTTATGTTCCAATTTATTAACTTTTCTCTCCAATGTGTTGCTCAATCATTTAGTGTTTCACAAAACTTCATAGTATCTGATCAGCTCTGAACAGCCTTATTGAAACTATTTCTGATTCTACCAAACAAGAGCTCAGCTCTAAGACTGTAAGGTGAACCCAGCTATCAACCCCAAACATAGGTGTTCCCTCTTCCCAGTAAGCACTTCTTTTGATATGTAAAAGCCCACCTGGATTACTAGTCCTCCCCCGTCTTGGTTTTGGGTATTGGTTTGAATAAAGAAAGGAGTTCAGGGGCCGGAAAGATAGCATGGAGGTAAGGTGTTTGCCTTTCATGCAGAAGGACGGTGGTTTGAATCCTGGCATCCCATATGGTCCCCTGTGCCTGCCAGGGGCGATTTCTGAGCAAAGAGCCAGGAGTAACCCCTGAGCGATGCTGGGTGTGAATCAAAAATAAATAAATAAATAAATTTAAAAAATGGAGTTCTGGCTTTGGGCTTGGCAGATAGAGAGCACATAGCAGATAGGCAGCACATGGCAAAGAGAAGCAGGCTAACTCCAATGAATCTACTGACTGGGCTGGTATTATTTCTCTGCTGCTATCCTGTTTCATCAGACCTATCCACCTTAGGAGTTAGAAACACAGTGCCTAGGGTGTTCTCACCAACTTGAGTGTATTTTAGTTTTACATAGGACCAGGGAGACTCCCTTACCTAAAAATAATGTCTAATTTTAACTTTAAAAATATAATTGTTATTTCTTCAACTGAACTCATCATTCTTTGTGGTAAGCTTCATATCATGGGCCTTATCTCTATTTTCTCTGGGTGTTACAATTATGTCTTTCATTTTTCTTATATCCCACAGATGAATGAGCAATGACTACACTAACAACTATCATGACAATGGTAGTAAGTGAGAGAAATAAAACACCTGTCTCAAATACAGGCAGGGGGTGGGGGAATGAGGAAGATGGGGGTAGGGGGGCATTGGTGGTGGGAAGGTTGCACTGATGAAGAGCGGTATTCTTTTTTTATAACTGAAACCCAACTACAAACATGTATGTAATCATGGTGCTTAAATAAATAAGTTATTTTAAAAATACATATAATTGTTTCTCTTTTTCTCCACTCTTCATTTGTGATAGGTGTTTATTATCAAAATATGAAAGTACCAATAATAAATACTTAACTTACTAATATTTCATGTTCAATTATTTTCTAAAAATATTTTTATTTTCTTATAACAATAAATGGTCATCACATAGATGTTAAATGACCATCACAGAGATGTTATAAAAGAAAATTTTCCATGATATTTCTTCATCTGGAAATAAATCACTTGTCTATTCCCAATAGCTTGATTTGTGTAGTCCTGGTCCCTAGGTATCATGTGACTACAGAAACACAGTATCAGAACTCACTCTGGGGATGAGAAAACATCACTAGGCAGAACTTCAATCTACAAAGATTTATCTAAAAATAAATAATCAGATAATTCAGAAACAAAAAAGAGTGAATATGAGGCATAAGTTTATTCTTAGTTACAGTTGTGTTTGGGACCAGCTATTCAGATAAGTATGGAAAAATCCATAAAACAGTCCCAAACTCACTAGGCAAGCACATTTGCTTCTAATTGTTTAATAGAAATCTCAACCCCAAACTCTCCAAATTGAACTCTTAATTTGATTTCCAAAACCCATAGCTTTCTACTACTCATGTAAGAATTACCCTGTAGTTCAAGCCAATGTTGAAGACTCACTGATTTCATTCTTCCTTCAGTTCAACTCTTGTAAATTTCCTATGCTCTTTCATTCACAGCCTCTCAATAAGTCCTGTTAACTCTCCTTCTGGGGGCTAAAAGATACTATGGAGATACTACATCCTATGGGGCTGGGAGATGGGAATGAATAGAAAGGCACCATAGAGTGTGGCTCTGGAGGGCTCAGCATTTCCGGTATGGCCTGAGTAATCCCCAGCACTTTGGGACCCAAGAAGAATAGAATCCTCCTGCCCTTGTACTAAACTGAATGGTTGGCTGAGAATCCATGATGGGGCCCTCTCTTAAACACCACTTGGGAATTCCACCACCACCAAAAAACAAATAATCTGTTTCCAAATATTTCTGATTTGGTTGTTTTCTTCTCTCCACTACTTTAGATAAAGTCATTGCCTCTCTGACATGGAAAGCAATGGTGACTTAATATTTACTGTGCTTATTCTTTTACCCTGGATAGATTGTTTTCATATGGCTACAATACTAATGCCCAATTGATGACCCCCCCCAAAAAAAAAACTGTGGCAGTCAACACAGAACACAGGCAAAACTTGCATTGAAGACATCAAAGCAATAAGACAGAAAATGTACAGATTTCTGTACCATTTTCTTCTCTGCACTGCTTATTGAAAAAGAAAAATGTTAGGTTAAACTTTATGTATGCAAGTGCTTTTGGAAGTTTATGTTAGAGATAGTTAAATCTTACTGCATGCTGCTACAAACTTTATGTAAAATGATAAGCTTTCAGAAAGGAGATGGGGAGGGGGTGCGGGAGAGATAGCATGGAGGTAAGGTGGTTGCCTTTCATGTAGAAGGTCCTTGTGGTTCGAATCCCGGCATCCCATATGGTCCCCTGAACCTGTCAGGAGCGATTTCTGAGCATAGAGCCAGGAGTAACCCCTGAGCGCTGCCAGTTGTGACCAACAAACAAACAAACAAAAACAGAAAGGAGATGAGAGTCTTTTGTTGATTTTTGTTTTGATTTGAGGAAGTACTACTAGTTCTATGCTTGGGGATCTGTATTATAGGTGTTAAAGGAACCATGTTGTCAGGGATCATCATGCAGAGCAGGAGCTCTAGCTCATTGCTCTCCATCCCAAACAAAGCTTTTAAGGAGGATACCATGTTCTTTGCCTTCCTTGCAGTTCCTTTTACTACAAAAAGAACAAAAGCACCCATCTGGGGAGATCTAGAGATAAAAAAGATAAATAGTTCAAGGTAAGCAATCAACAAAACAAGTTTTAAAGTAAAGTACTCAGTGTTTGTGGATAAATATAATATCTTTTAGGAGAAAATTTATTCTTTAATTTCTTTGCCAGACTATTTGCTCCAAGAAGCCAGAAATTCTGATATCAACCCCTTTAAGGTTAAGATCATAAACATAGCAGGTTCTCAAGAAGGGGTCATGGGGTTATAAAAGGTCTTTCTAAGATATAGTCCTCTCCTTAAGCCCAACCTCAGCTTGACTTCATTCTTTGTCAGTAAAAATTATGGGTATTTAATCATCAACATATCTGTATTTAATATTAAATCTAAAGGCAAAATTTTATTGTGTTGCTTTGTTTATATACCAACTAGTTCTACCTGTAATTAAATGCTTAGTAAATGCTTTGAATTGCATTAATAATGATTTATTAAACAAATTCTTGTTAGTTTTTAATGGATGTATAACATACTCAGTTATATTAGGGGCCACCAGGGACACAACCAACATGTGTCAGGAGCCATGCTGTACGAGGGTTAGAACTGAGCGCCTCACAAGTCTTAGTATGTTCTCTACCACTTTGCAGTATCTCCCCATTCCCTCAAATTAACATTGAAAGTCTAAACATAGTATCTTGACTATATGTTACAATAATGAGCAATAAGATGAGAGTCAATACTGTTTTTTGTTTTGTTTTGCTTTTGTTTTTGTTTTTTTGGGTCACACCCGGCAGTGCTCAGGGGTTACTCCTGGCTCCATGCTCAGAAATCGCTCCTGGCAGGCACGGGGGACCATATGGGGCACCAGGATTCGAACCGATGACCTTTTGCATGAAAGGCAAACACCTTACCTCCATGCTATCTCCCGGGCCCCCCAATACTGTGTTTTAGTTAATAGTATAATAGAATGATGGCACAAGACTTAAGATTATGAAGTAATGAGAATAGTTGAATAATTGCATATGAAAAGCTTTGTTTTATGACTGCTCATCAGAGATCACTCTGGATAATAAGTCTATTCTTTTGTTTTGCTAACCCCTCCTCATATTTGAACCTACGTAAAGAGTAGCATGATCTTCTGTTGCTTTAAAGTAGCTTTAAAGATGAGAATACAAAGGAGAGGAGGCTAGGACTGCTTATTCCTATTTATTCTATAGTACCAGGAAGACCACTATAAATTCTAGTTGTATTCATTGACTTGGCTACTAAAAGAGCTATGAAGATATTTGGGAATATGTCAGATTTCTTCCTGTAGATAGAAGTAGAGAGGATCCTCCTGGTCATGAGAGGTGTACTATTCATTCAATCGCCTTTTCTAATCCCCTTCTTCCTTTCTGGCAGAGCTATCTTCCTATTCTAGATATAAAATATACCATTATTATGAATTTTTCATCCTGAGAATATTTTCAACACTGGCCAGTACAATTCGAGAGAAGTCTACTGGGGAATGAATATCTGCAAAAGGTTTCCATATCTAACACTAACTGAAATAGAAACCCTAAACCTGACTTTCTCCTCTTCTATATATTTTGATGTGAAGTAGCAAAATTTAGAGCAACGAGAGTGCTTTTGTCTCAACTTCAAGCAGTGTGGATATTTTTCAGATACTGTATCTACCCTAGAAAAACTTACCTCCAGATTCAGTTGTGGATATAATGAAACTAATTTTCCTTATGTTTCATAATAGCAACTGTGCACCCCACAACTAAAGCATCTTAAGTAAAGCTAGTAGGGGAAGGGTTTCTTTTTTGAAAACAATATGATTATATCCAAATAGCTTCTAGATAGGTCTTTGGAAATTCTGTCCTAAGTGCCTGAGAAAATTATGAAATATGGACTTATCTTTTTAAAAGGTGTGTTTTCAGTGTCAGAAGGAGAGGAGATAAAGAGAGAGAGAGAGAAAGAGAGAGAGAGGGAGAGAGAAGCAAAATACCTGCCCGAGACTAGGTGAGGGGAAATTAGGGCATTGATAGCAGGTAAAATGCACTGGTAAAGGGTGGTGTACATTCTATGACTGAAATTCAATTATAAACAATTTTGCAACCATTGTGCTTTTAAAAAAAAGGTAGCTATTTAAACATAATTTAAAAAAATAATGCATTTAGAAAAATAAACTGAGACATCTTTGGACTTTCCTCTGCTTGCTTTGGCCTAAGACTTGATTCTAAGTGGCATTCTTCCCTGAGGTCTTCTCTTCCTTGGAAGTGAGTCAACCTGCCCACAAAAGGTGGAGCCAGAGAAGCAAGGCCAGTCTGCTTAGCTTCGTGGCTGTGCACATCACATAGCCAATAAATACTAACACAACAAGTAGAAAAACCCACAATACAAGCGTGACAATGGGGAAACAACACAGACCAAGACCAGGCATAGAGAATGAAGATGACAACTATGATGACCTGAAACAGCCAACCACCTAGTTAGACTCTCAGATATGGGATTTTAGAGAAGAAATATGTCATATGTTCACAGAACTCAAAGAAATCATAGATCTAGTTGAACAGAACACTAATAAGAATGAAGAGAATATGAAGATAAAAATAAAAAAACTCCAAACTGAAATATTAGATCAAATAACATTTCTGAAAAACTCAGTGGATGAATTGAAAAACTCAATGAAGGGCCCAGAGATATAGCACAGTGGCGTTTGCCTTGCAAGCAGCCGATCCAGGACCAAAGGTGGTTGGTTCGAATTCGGTGTCCCATATGGTCCCCTGTGCCTGCCAGGAGCTATTTCTGAGCAGACAGCCAGGAGTAACCCCTGAGCACCACCGGGTGTGGCCCCCAAACCAAACCAAACCAAACCAAACAAAAATATCAGAAAAACTCAATGGAAAACTTCTCCAACAGAGTAACAGCAGCCGAGGACAGAAGTAGTGAGCTGGAATATGAGATGTGTAACAACTCCATGCAGCAGAAGAGATTGGAAAAAAAGCCTAAAAGCAAATGATCAGACAATGGAAAAATTATTCAAAGAATGTGAACAGATGAAAATAGATTTTTGATAATCTCAACAAAAACAACTTAAGAATCACTGGAATCACAGAGACCCAGGAAGAAAATCTCCAGGAAGAATCAACAGTCAAGAACATCATTACAGAGAAACTACCATAGCTAAAGAATACATGCGACCAAATACTGCATACCTGAAGAGTACCAGCTAAAAGAGACCCCAGGAAAAAAAAACGCTCCAAGACACATCCTAGTCAGAATGACAAATACCACAGATAGAGACAGAACACTGAAGGCAGCAAGATCAAAAAGGGAAATTACATTCAAGGGAGCATCCTTGAGATTTACAGCAGACCTGTCACCAGAAACACTCAAGGCCAGAAGGCAGTGATGAAACATAGTGACAAAACTCAATGAAATAAATGCTTCTCCTAGAATACTACACCAGCAAAACTCACTCTCAGGTTTGAAAGAAGTATACATAGCTTCACAGATAAACAACAGATCGGAAATTTGATAGACTCAAAACCAGCCTTAAAAGAAAAACGTAAAGGTCTATTTTAAGACAAGACTGACCAACAGACACACCAAACTTATACACAAACATGGAACTAAATTCCTTGACAATTATCTCTCTCAATGTCAGTGTACTAAATGCATCAGTTAAGAGACATAGAGTAGCTAAGTGGATCAAAAACCTGAATCTAACCTTGTTCTGCCTACAAGAAACACACCTGAATAGTAAGAACAAATATAGACTCAAAATCAAAGTCTGGAGGAAAACCATCCAAGCAAACAACACTCTAAAAAAAGTTGGAGTGGGGCACAGAGAGACAGCACAGTGGCGTTTGCCTTGCAAGCAACCAGTCCAGGACCAAAGGTGGTTAGTTCGAATCCCGGTGTCCCATATGGTCCCCCGTGCCTACCAGGAGCTATTTCTGAGTAGACAGCCAGGAGTAACCCCTAAGCACTGCCGGGTGTGGGCCAAAAACAAAAAATAAAAAAAAGCTGGAGTGGCCATACTAATATCAGATGACACAAACTTTATACTCAGAAAAGTTGTAAGGGACGAAGAGGTACATTTTGTACTAATCAAGGGATATTTACAGCAGGAAGAAATTACTCTCCTTAGCATATATATACCCAATGAGGGACTAGCAAAATATTTAATACAATTGTTGACATCTGAAAAAGAATATCAATAACAACACAATAATTGTGGGAAATCTCAACATGGCCCTGTCAACATCTGATAAGTCAACAAGACTGAAACCCATCAAAAATATACTAGACCTGAAAAGAAAAATGGAAGAAAGAGGACTAATATATATATATATATATATCATATATATATAATATTATATATATATTAGTCCTCTTTCTTCCATTTATATTATATATTTTTATATTATATATTTATTTTATATATATTTATATTATATATATAATATTATATATATTAGTCCTCTTTCTTCCATTTTTCTTTTCAGGTCTAGTATATATATACATATATATATGTATATATATATATATACACTCCACCCCCAGAAACCTGGATACACATACTTCTCCAATATACATGGGTCATTCTTCTTCAGGATAAACAACATGCTGGCAGATAAAATATACCTCCATAACATCAAGAGAATATAAATTTTGCAGGCTACCTTCGCTGACCACAAGGCTCCAAAATTAGATGTGAACTACAAAGAGACACTGAAGAAAAACTTTAACACCTGGAAATTAAACAGCCTACTACTGAACAACCAGTGGGTCTGAGAGAAAATCAAAGAGGAAATCAAAACTTTCCAGGAAACAAATGACAATGAAAACACAAACTATCAGATTCTATGGGACACAGCAAAAGTGGTACTGAGAGAAAAATTTATAGCTTTGCAAGCACACATCTAAAAGGAAAAAGGGGCATACATGAATAGCTTAATGATGCAGTTTATAGAATTAGAAAATGATCAACAAAAGGAACCAAAATAGGAAGAAGGAAATAGCAAAGCATAGAGCAGAAATCAATAAACTGGAACCCCCCGCAAAATATGAAATATCAATGAAAACAGAAATTGGTTCTTTGACAAATAAACAAGATTGATAGACCACTGGCAAAACTCACAAAGAGAGAGAGAGACAGAGAGAGAGACTTGATAACCCATATCAGAAATAAAAATGAGGAGATCACTACAGATATTGCAGAGATTCAGGTAATCAGAGACTACTTTAAGAAACTCTATTCCATTAAACATGAGAAACTGGAAGAAATGGATAAATTCTTGTATTCTTATAACCTTCCACGGTTGAATAAGAAGGATGTAGCATATCTAAACACCCCATCACTACTGAGAAAATTAAAACAGTAATCAAATGTCTGCCCATAAACAAAAGCCCAGGCCCAGATGGATTCACTAATGAATTCTTTCAAACCTTTCAAGAGGAACTACTACCAATTCTGACCCGACTCTTTCAGGAAATCGAAAAAACAGGAACACTTCCAAATAGCTTTTATGAAGCCAACATCACCTTGTTACCAAAACCAGACAGAGATGCTTCCAAAAATGAAAATTACAGACCAATATCCCTGATGTACACAGATGCAAAGATCATCAACAAAATCCTGGCAATTAGGATCCAATGCCTCATCAAGAAGATCATTCACTATGATCAAGTAGGTTTCATCCTTAGAATGCAAGGATGATTTAACATCAGTAAATCTATCAACATAATACACAACATCAACAACAAGAAAAATAAAAATTACATGATCAAATCAATAGATGCAGAAAAAGCATTTGCTATGGTCCAACACCCATTCTTGATAAAAAAAAATCTCAGCAAGATATGAATGAAAGTAACATTTCTCAATATAGTTAAACCATCTACCACAAGCCAATGACAAATATTATCCTCAATGGAGAAAAACTAAAAGCCTTTCCTCTAAATTATGGCACAAGACAAGGCTGTCCTCTCTCACCACTCCTATTCAACATAATACTTGCTATAGCGATTAGGCAAGAAAAGGATATCAAGGGAATCCAGATAGGAAAGGAAGAAGTCAAGCTCTCACTGTTTGCAGATGACATGATACTCTACTTAGAAAACCCTAAAGATTCTACCAAAAAGCTTCTAGAAACAATAGACATATATAGTAATGTGGCAGGCTATAATATTAACACAAAAAATCAATGACCTTTTTATACACCAATAATGATATTAAGAAAACAACCCCATCATATTAGTGCCACACCAACTCAAATATCTTGGAGTCAACTTGAATAAGATGTGAAGGACCTATACAAAGAAAACTATAAAACCCTGCTCCAAGAAATAAGAGAGGACACGCAGAAATGGAAACGCATACCCTGCTCATGGATTGGCAGGATTAACATCATTAAAATGGCAATACTCTCCAAAGCATTGTACAGATTTAATTGTACAGATTTAATTTAATCTAAAGATATCCATAACATTCTTCAAAGAAGTGGATCAAACACTTCTGAAATTCATTTGGAACAATAAACACCCACAAATAGCTGAAGCAATCCTTGGGAAAAGCAATATGGGAGTCATTACTTTCCCCAATTTTAAACTGTATTATAAAGCAATAGTTATCAAAACAGCATGTTATTGGAATAAAAACAGACCCTCAGATCAGTGGAATAGTCTTGAGTACTCAGAGAATGTTCCCCATACAATCACCTAGTTTTTGATAAAGAAGCAAGAAATCCTAAATGAAGCAAGGAAAGCCTCTTCAACAAGTGGTGTTGACACAACTGATTAGCCACTTGCAAAAAAGCGAACTCAGACCCCCAGCTAACACCATGTAAGAAGGATTAACGACCTTTATATCAAACCTGAAACTTTAAGGTATATAGAACAACACATAGATAAAACATTACATGTCACTGAGACTAAAGGCATATCTAAGGAGGAAACAGCACTCTCCAAACAAGTGGAAGCAGAGATAAACAGATGGGAATATAGTAAGCTGAGAAGCTTCTGCACCTCAAAAGAAATAGTGCCCAGGATACAACAGCCACCCACTGAGTGGGAGATACTATTCACCCAATACCCATCAGATAAGGGGCTAATAATATCCAAAGTATACAAGGGACTGACGAAACTTTAGAAGAAAAAGACATCTAATCCCATCAAAAAATAGGAAGAAGTTAACAGACACTTTGCCAAAGAAGAAATACAAATGGCAAAAAGGCACATGAAAAAAAATGCTCCATATCACTAATCATCAGGGAGATGCAAATCGAAACAACTATGAGGTGCCTTCTCATGCCACAGAGATTGGCACACATCACAAAGAATGAGAACAAGCAGTGCTGGTGGGGATGTGTAGAGAAAAAAAACTCCTGTTCACTGCTGATGGGAATGCTGTCTTGCGCAACCTTTATAGAAGCAATATGGAAATTCCTCCAAAAGCTGGAAATTGATCTCCTATACGATCCAGCTATATACCACTCCTAGTGATATACCCTAGGAACAGAAAAATACAATACAAAAATCCCTTCCTCACACCTATATTCATTGCAGTGCAATTTACAATAGCCAGACTCTGGAAACAACCAAGATGCCCTTCAACAGATGAATGGCTAAAGAAACTACAGTACATATACACAATGGAATATTATACAGCCGTCAGGAAAGATGAAGTCATGAAATTTTCCTATACATGGATGTACATGGAATCTATTATGCTGAGTGAAATAAGTCAGAGAGAGAGAGAGATAGACATAGAATAGTCTCGCTCATCTATGGGTTTTAAGAAAAATAAAAGACATTTTTACAATAATTCCCAGAGACAAATAGAAGAGGGCTAGAAATTCCAGCTCATGACATGAAGCTCACCACAAAGAGCAATGAGTGTAGTTAGAGCAATAACTACATTGAGAACTATCCTAATAATGTGAATGAATGAGGGAAGTAGAAAGCCTGTCATAATATAGGTGGGGGTTGGGCGGGGAGGAGGGAGATTTGGGACATTGGTTATGGGATTTTGCACTGTTGAAGGGGGGTGTTCTTAACATGACTAAAACAAAATTACATATTAGTAATTAAGGTGTTTAAATAAATATATTAGTTATAAAAAGAGAAAAGATTGAAAGATAAATAAATAAGGTGTGTTCTGACCTATGATTGCTATGTTAGCAAAAATCTTCCCCCAGTGCTCCAATGGCAAAGGTAGAAACCTTTCAGGTGAGCGGTTGTAGGACAAGTAGCTGAAAAGGTGACAGGCAGATTCAAAAAGGCCAGTATGGGGGCCCGGGAGATAGCATGGAGGTAAGGCGTTTGCCTTTCATGCAAAAGATCATCGGTTCGAATCCCGGTGCCCCATATGGTCCCCCATGCCTGCCAGGAGCAATTTCTGAGCATGGAGCCAGGAGTAATCCCTGAGCACTGCCGGGTGTGACCCAAAAACCAAAAAAAAAAAAAAAAAAAAAAAAAAAAAAAAAAAAAAAAAAAAAAAAAAAAAAAAAAAAAAAAAAGGCCAGTATGTATCAGAGCTAAGAATAGAAAGAATAATCCCCAAATCTAACTGTTACTAATGCATTGCAATAGGTTTGCAAATGACTTGGAGGACAAGTAACTGGGATAATTTGAAAGGAAAAGAGAGGATTGTGTAACCTAAACATTTTGTTTATTCTATAAGACTAGAGAAACAAAAGAAAATCAGAACAATTTAATTTGTGTGGTTGCTAAAAAATAAAAGGTGTGGTTCAATAGAACAGAGTATTGAAAAAACGTTGGCAAAAGCCAAAGACACTCCTATAATTGGGCTATTTCAATTAGTAGTATATATAAACATGTTCCTCCACTTTTTTTTATTTTACTTTTTTTTGTTGTTGCTAAACTGGATGCAGTTTGAAGAGCCAGTGGCAGAAATATCTGTGGGGAATCCAGCTGTGATTCAACACCAGAATTAGGTGCTTCAAAGTAGGTCTGAGTGATTCTCTTGGCACCAAGAGTCATTGTTTCACTTTTGGGAAGTTGAAGAAAGCTCTTATGACTGAGAATTGGCTTCAGGATCATATAATTAGCACATCTATACTGAGATGAGATATGAACCATTCCCTCACCTCTTATTAGCAGGTGCTGTAAGTGAACAGGAAGTTTACTACTGGGAAAAGTTCTTGGCCTAGAACTCAGCCTCTGCCTTGTGTATGGAGGAAGATCCTGTTTAGGTAGATGATAGTTTGGTTCATTGGGGTCCACAATCAAGTTCCATGTTAGATGAACGTGTGGTGTAACAGGCTAAGACTTCCTGTAGAGGAGCCCGGGAGATAGCATGGAGGTAAGGCGTTTGCCTTTCATGCAAAAGGTCATCGATTCGAATCCCGGTGCCCCATATGGTCCCCTGTGCCTGCCAGGAGCAATTTCTGAGCATGGAGCCAGGAGTAACCCCTGAGCACTGCCGGGTGTGACCCAAAAACTAAAAAAAAAAAAAAAAAAAAAAAAAAAAAAAAAAAAAAAAAAAAAAAAAAAAAAAAAAAAAAAAAAAAGACTTCCTGTAGAGAAGTTCTCTCTGATTTTATGTCACAGGAAAATAAAACAAGACAGTTCATGGGTAAACAAAACAAGACTTTTTTTTTGCTTCAGGTGTTTTAACTTTATCTGTGAATTAGAATTATGAATTATTAAATCAGCCCAGTTTACATGGCCCCAGTCATGCACCAGTCATGTCATAAACAGAGCAGGTAGCAAATGAAGAAAAGATGTACATATGTAAAGGTAGAGGGGCTAGAGCAATGGTGCAGCGGTAGGACGTTTGCCTGGCATGAACTGAGCCAGGATGAACCAAAACTCGATCCCCGCTTCGTCCCATATGGTCCCCCAAGCCAAGAGCGATTTCTGAGTGCATAGCCACCGGGTGTGGCCCAAAATAACAAACAAACAAACAACAAGGAAAACAACAATTAAAAAAACCCAAACAGATGGAGAGGTAGAGACTTAATTTTATCTCTTTTGTTTGTTTTGGGGGGGAGGGACACATTCAGCAGGATCAGGACTTACTCCTTGCCATGGGCTCAAGAGTCACTCCAGGTAGTACTAGAAATCAAACCAGTGTCAAATGGGCTGTACTATCTCTCCAGCCTCCTGTCTTTCCATTTTTTACATTTTTTAAAGTCTTAGTGGCTCCTTTTATTTTGGTGATTATTATTTTATTTTGATTTTGATCATATTGGCTTACATATCTTTCACAGTAGTATTTTAGGTACATATTAACATTGAATCAGGGTAATACCCATCACCAAATTTTTCCTCCCCCATCCCTGTACCCTTCCTGCAATTCATATCCCCCACCATCACCCCCCAGGCTGCTAGAGTAGGTGGTCCCCTCTTTGTCTAGCTTACTATTAGTGATCATATATCTGTTTGGTCCTGGTACCCTCCCTTGTTTCCCCCTCTATTTAAGAGGCAGAGCTAGATAGTTGAGTTATGTAGTTTTGTGTGAAGGAAAGAAAAGCAATAGAATGGGGTAAAAATAATCAAATAAGCTGAAAATGGACAGAGTCCTTCTAGAGGCTTTCAACCTCAGTTTGAGAGAGGACATGAAAAAGGTAATTGAGATTCTAGGGCGGGATCGCCCAGGAACACCTCATCAAAGTGAAACCAGCAAGAAGCCAGTACTTTGCAAAAGCAAGGTCCCCTGTTTGTGACGTCAGGCTGGAAATTTCTGAGAATCCATGCCTGCGTAGTGGGGCTGACTGTGAAGAACTGTGAATCCTGTCTTTCCTTTGTGTTTATTTGTTCTCCTGTCATCTGAACCTCATGGGAGTGGGCTGAAAAGAGGCTGCAGAAGAGCACTTTGGCTCCGCTTCACTATGCAGCCATGCGCTCTTTCTAAGGAAAAAACATCATCACAACAACAAGAGAAAAAATCACACTAAGGACTGTGCTAATCACTGAAGCCCAGCATTTCTCTCTGGACAGTATTCTCTGCTGTGTGTTTAGGCCCAAGATTTGATCCTTTGAGAGACCTCATCCACAGAGGACTCCACTCCATTGTAGGCAAATCGACACACCCAGAAAGGGCAGAACCAGAGGAGTGTGGCTGCGCACATAACTTACCCAATGAATATCACTGCAACACGTAGAAAAACATACAATACAAGTGTGACAATGGGGAAACAACACAGGCCAACGTCAGACATAGAGAACGAAGATGACAATTCTGATGACCAGATAATGACCAACGAACTAATCAATCTCTCAGTTAAGGAGTTTAGAAAAGCAATATGGAAGATGCTGAAAGAATTCAAAGAAACCATGGACCGAGTTGAAGAGAACACTAATAAGAACCAAGAAAATATGATGACAGAAATCACAAAATTCCAAACTAAAATAACATGTCAACTAACAGACCTGAAAAACTCAGTAAATGAATTGAATGGTAAAATGGATGACCTCAACACCAGGGTAGAAGAAGCTGAGAATAGAATTGGTGCTGTGGAAGATGAGATAAATAACAACTCCATACAGCGGGAGAGATTGGAAAAAAAACTTAAAACAAACGAACAGACAATGGAAAAAATAGGCAAAGAATGGGAACAGATGAAAATAGAAGTCTATGATAAGACCAACAGAAACAACTTAAGGATCATTGGAGATTGTTTTCCAGAGACACAGGAAGAAAATTTTCAGGAAGAATCAATAGTCAAGAACATCATTAAAGAGAAACTTCCAGAACTAAAGAATATATGTGATCAAATCTTGCATGCCCAAAGACTACCAACCAAAAGAAACCGCAGAAAAAAATACCCCAAGCACATCCTAGTCACTATGACGAATCCCACAGATAAAGACATAATTCTGCAAACAGCAAGATCAAAAAAGTAAATTACATTCAAGGGAGCATCCTTGAGATTTACAGCAGACCTGTCCCCTGAAACACTCAAGGCCAGAAAGCAGTGGTGGGATATTCTGACAAGACTGAATGGAATGAATGCTTCACCTAGAATACTGTACCCAGCAAAACTCACTTTCCGTTTTGACGGAAGAATACATGGTTTCATAGACAAAAAACAGCTTAGAAACTTTACAGACTCAAACCCACCCTTAAGAGAAAAAATGAAAGACCTAATTTAAGACAAGACTAACCAAAAGACACACCAAAATTCGATATAAAGATGGCATCAAACCCCAGTACAATTCTTTCTCTCAATGTCAATGGACTAAATGCACCAGTTAAGAGACACAGAGTGGCTAAATGGATCAAAAAAACTCAATCCAACTTTTTGCTGTCTACAAGAAACACACCTGAATAGTCAGAACAAACATAGACTCAAAATAAAAGGCTGGAGGAAAATTATCCAAGCAAACAACAACCATAAAAAAGTTGGAGTGGCCATAATAATATCAGATAATGCAAACTTTATACTCAGGAAGGTTGTAAGGGACAAAGATGGACATTATATATTAATCAAGGGGTATGTAGAGCAGGAAGAAATCACTCTTCTAAACATATATGCACCGAATGAGGGTCCAGCAAAATATTTAATACAATGGTTGACAAAGCTGAAAAATAACATCAATAACAAAACAATAATTGTGGGAGACCGCAATATGGCTTTGTCAACACTGGATAGGTCAACCAGACTGAAACCCAACAAGAATATACTGGACCTGAGGAGAGAAAAGGAAGAAAGAGGCCTAGTAAATATATATAGGACACTCCATCCCCAGAAACCTGGATACACATTCTTCTCCAATGTACATGGGACATTCTCCAGGATAGACTACATGCTGGCACATAAAACATATCTGTATAATATCAAGAGGATAGAAATTTTGCTGGCTACCTTTGCTGACCACAAGGCTCTGAAATTATTTGTGAATTCCAAAGGAGCACAGAAGAAAAACTCTAATACCTAGAAGTTAAACAGCCTCATACTGAATAACCAATGGGTCTGAGATGAAATCAAAAAGGAAAGCAAAATATTCCTGGAAAATAATGATAATGAAGACACAAACTATCAAAACTTTTGGGACACAGCAAAAGCAGTGCTGAGAGGAAAATTTATAGCTTTGCAAGCACACATCAGAAGGAAGAAGGGGCTTATCTGAGTAGCTTAATGATGCAGCTTATATAACTAGAAAGTGCTCAACAAAAGGACCCAAAAATAGGGAGGCAGAAGGAAATAACAAAGCTGAGAGCAGAAATCAATGAAATGGAAACCAAAAAATCAATCCAAAAGATCAACGAAAGCAGAAGTTGGTTCTTTGAAAACAATAAACAAGATTGATAGAGCACTGGCAAAACTAACAAAGAAAGAGAGAGAGAAAGAAACTTGATAACTTGTATTAGGAATGAAAAAGGAGAGATCACTACTGATATGGCAGAGATTCAAAGGGTAATCAGAAACTACTTTGAGAAGCTCTACGCCACTAAAAATGAGAACCTGGAAGAAATGGATAAATTCTTGGACTCTTATAATCTTCCACGGTTGAAGGAAGAGGATGTAGTATATCTAAACACCCCCATCACTATTGATGAAATTAAAACGGTAATAAAATGTCTGCCCAAAAACAAAAGCCCAGGCCCAGATGGATTCACTAACGAATTCTTTCAAACTTTCCAGGAGGAACTACTACCAATCCTGGCAAGAGTCTTTCATGAAATCGAAAAAACGGAAACACTTCCAAATACCTTTTATGAAGCCAACATCACCTTGATACCTACACCAGACAGAGATGCAACCAAAAAAGAAAATTACAGACCAATATCACTGATGAATGTAGATGCAAAGATCCTCAACAAAATTCTGGCAAATACAATACAATGCCTCATTAAGAAGATCATCAACTATGATCAAGTAGGTTTCATCCCAGGAATGCAAGGCTGGTTTAACATCCGTAAAACTATCAACATAATACACAACATCAAAAACAAGAAAAATAAAAATCACATGATCATATCAATAGATGCAGAGAAAGCATTTGATAAGGTTCAACACCCATTCTTGATCAAAACTCTCAGCAAGATGGGAATGGAAGGAACCTTTCTCAATATAGTTAAGGCCATCTACCACAAGCCAGTGGCAAATATTATCCTCAATGGAGAAAAACTAAAAGCCTTCCCTCTAA
>PVKC010018002.1:0-19882 GCA_004027635.1 Crocidura indochinensis
AGGCAAACGCCTTACCTCCATGCTATCTCCCGGGCCCCAGCTTTCTTTATCTTAAATAAGAAGTGTCAGATCTATATTGGGTGTTTATTGACATGTTTCACTTTATTTATTTTTGGTTTTGGACCACACTGGGCAGTACTCAGGACTTACTCCTAGATCTGTTCAGGAATCACTTCTGGTTGATTTGGGGGACCATAACATACAGGAGATCAAACCCAGGTTGGCCACATGCAAGGCAAGATTCCTACTCACTGGATTATCTCTGCAGCCCTTATTTTTATGTATGAAAAGAGAAATGTTGATGGATATCTGTTGGTAAGTCTTTAGGTGGCAAGTTACAAATTAGGTTTCACTAAATTAGGAGAGACTCATGTATATGGAGATGCAAGTTAGACATGCAATGTATTTAGCAGAGAGACCATATATGGAGAGATCTGAGATGTGGCAATCCAATTGCTTTTAGGGGCCTATATTGTGGATATCGAATTGCATTAGGTATACTATAGGTATATATAGTACATATATATACTATATATACCTATAGTATACCTATATATATACTATATATACCTATATATACCTATAATACGTATCTCCAGCTTTGGGGGGTCACACCCGGCACGCTCAGGCGTCACTCCTCACTCCTGGCTCTATGCTCAGAAATCGCCCCTGGCAGGCACGGGGGACCATATGGAATACCTGGATTCGAACCATTGTCCTTCTGCATGGAAGGCAAACTCCTTACCTCCATGCTATCTCGCCGGCCCCCGTATCGTATCTCCGTTTTTAAAATTTGTATTAACAATTATGGACAACACAGAGTGGAACCATAATACAAGGACACTTGCCCACTGGACACAATTACCTTTGACCTTTCTCCCCCCAATGCTATATTTATTGCTCCTGCATCAACTGTTAATAAACAAAGAACAGTCTATCTCCTTAATTGGCCTCTGGAGGTCTGAGCACCCAATATGGAATTTCGAGTCCTGGAGCAGGAAGACCCGAGTGAAGACCGGTCATCCTGGGTCACCCGCAGAGGGAACAGAACAGAAGGAACAGAAGGAATAAAATCCCTGGCAGTACCAGCATTTTCTCTGCGAGATGCAAGAGCCCAGATCGAGAGTGGATCCACTTTCCCAAACAGCGACTCCAGCATAGGTAAGGCGCAGGAGAAAGGAAAAAATGGGAAACGCTTCCATTTTGCAAGAGAACCAACTTTCTGAAGGCCACTCGGAGGATGCCTGTCGACCAGGAATCTCCACCCAACTCCACCCAACTCCTCCGGAAACTGCTTTCAAAGCGAAGCCCCCAAAGTAAACAAACACCCCCCCCCTCCCGCTCAAAGTCGGGCTTTAAAAGGGCGCACGGTCGGCCTAATTACGCCTGAATTATGCACGGGGCTCGGCAGAGGATGGGATCGCAGACAAATAATTGCGCCTTTGTGCCGGGCCGCCGGCCTGCGCCTCCAGCTCGCGCGTTCGGCACAGAGCCCCGCGTGCTGCTGCAGACACCTGAAAGCCGCCGGGGGCAGCCCGAGTCTGGGCATAATTAGCCTCCTTTTCCGTTCGGAGCTTGTCAGGAGCTGACACCCAGCGCTGTGGGGAGGATGGAGAGGGACACCGGGGGTTTCCCGCTGCTCCTTCGCCGGAGGGCGCCACCAAGTCGCCGTGCCAAGTTTTTGTTGTGATTCCTGGAAAGTGTTGGCACTCGAGGCAAAAACTTGGGACTCGTCCAGGGAGCAGCTCGGAAAAGCTTCCAGGGAACCTCGGGGGAGAAGGAGCTTTTGCACAAGTGAGAGCTCGGGCTGCGTGCGTCGCTCTGCTCGCTCCAAGATTCCAGCACACGCCGAGGCCAAAGGGGGCCTCCCTCTACACTTTGGGAATGAATGGGGGAGAAGCTGGAGGTGGGGGACCAGGGGGAGGTGAAGGCCCACAATCCCCCCCCCCCACCCCGCAGGTGTAGACGTAGCAGTGGATTCTCAGTTATCTCACTATTCTCAGCAGTGTCGTCTCCGCTATCAGGTTCGACTTTAATGACTGTGATAGGATTTGTGGCCAATCTTCTTACTTGCTTTCCTCCTGCCCAACCCTTTCTGTCCCATTTAACTCCTGCGACTTGCCATTCAGGGTGGAAAGTCACTTATTTGGATGAAAAAGAAACAGGTGCCCTCTGAAATTTAGTCTTAATGTCAATGAGACAGAGAGAGAGAGAGAGAGAGAGAGAGAGAGAGAGAGAGAGAGAGAGAGAGAGAGATGAAAGCTGTTACAACCTCCAAGTTACATGATTGAATAACACATTAGTTGGAGGATTAAATCTCCTCTTAAACATTTTTCTTACATTAGCAAAATAAAATTCTCACCATATCAGCCTTCTCTAAAGGAGATGTGGGAAGAAATATGTAGTTAAGTAAGTTTGAAGCTAAAGGCTGGGTGGATATTAGAAGAGAAAATCCAGAGTCCTTGTGGAGTTTTGAAAAGTTCTTTAAAACAACAGATACATACAGACATATATGTATATATTTGCTTCACTATTCAATTAGTTGATCCCCTTCAGCTTAAAAAAAAAAAACTCCACAGGACTCCCGGGAAAGGTGCACACAAACATTTCCCCAAAGGGCTTATGTTTATTTATTGGTTGGGGATCCCAAGGCAACCAGCTAAGCAGAGAATGTTATGGGTTGAAAGGCTGGCAGAAGCAAGTAGCTTGCGAATTCAGTACTTACTTCAGAAGTATCTGTGTGGTACTCTCTTTTCAGGAAAGTTATTTTTCAACACACAAAGTCTCCTGGGAAATAGTTGTGATGTCTTGAGCTAATGGGCTACAAACATAAAGCCTATGCTGGCATTTTTTAGTGACTTATTTCTTAGTCTATGGATGACACAACATGTCTTAAATCTAGTTAATGCAGCAAGATAAACAGTAACTACAAACACGAGTTGAGTCAGAGGGTGAGAAGAGGTTCTAGGCAACCCCATGGTGTCTGTGCCTTTGGAAAAGGCTCATTTATGAAATCCCACCAGGCAGAAGCAGGGCCATTCTCTGTCAAGGTGTCCAATTGACCAAGTCTGCAATATGAGTATAAAAGCTTATGACTATATGCTTCTTCCAGAACAAGAATTGGGAAAAAAGTGGGTCTTTTTTTTTTTTTTTGCAGTGAAAATTATATTGGAGTTTAGAAGACTTGTCAGGAATTGTTTATCTGTTTCAAATATATAAAGTAAAATGTTTGCATTGATTAGTTCTGTATCCTCCCCAAACATCTCTGTATGCATCTTTGTATTTACTTCTTGACTTCTCTAAATTTTTAGATGACATTATGAACAATCTACATAAAATCTGATGGTGCTTTTTTGTTTTTTTTTTTTGTTTTTTTTTGGGTTTTTGGGCCACACCCAGTGATGCTCAGGGGTTACTCCTGGCTATGCGCTCAGAAGTCGCTCCTGGCAGACACGGGGGACCATATGGGAACCGGGGGATCGAACCGTGGTCCGTCCTAGGCTAGCAGGCAAGGCAGCAGGCACCTTACCTCCTGCGCCACCTCCCGGTTCCCTGATGGTGCTTTTTTAATTCACCTGTTGACAATCACACTAATTATATTTTGATTTTGTTGGGGCCTTAGCTAGGGGAGAATCCCCTGTTGTGCTTGGAATTGAATGGGGGTCAGCTCATGTCAGACAAGTAATTCCTGTTCCATCTATCTGGTCCTCAGTCATCAATTAAAATTTTTTGTTTTTTTGTTTTTGTTTTTGGGCCACACCTGGCAGTGCTCAGGGGTTACTCCTGGCTATCTGCTCAGAAATAGCTCCTGGCAGGCTCAGGGGACCATATGGAATGCCGGGATTTGAACCAACCACAGTAGGTCCTGGGTCAGCTGCTTGCAAGGCAAGCACCGCTGTGCTATCTCTCCCGCCCCATCACTTTAAAAATTTAAGACCTAATCATCACAAATGAATGGTCCAATTCCTCAATAATTTGAAGTTGTTTTATTTTTCCTGTCAGTACAGTCATCTAGAATTGCTCCTTCCACAACTTTCTTTTAATGTAACATTGACTTTTTAACTACTACTTCTAAATAATGTCTGCAATATAAGTCTCTGATTAAATGTTAATGCCATTCTCAGAGTTAGTTGTGATTGTAATTTCTTGAGCTTAGTAAATATTTGCAACCTTGAAATTTTATGGTTTTCATGTATCCATGGGTCATGGTCTAAGAATTTGGATGTTGACATGTTGATTGTTTTATATTCAAGCAAAAGAATAACCAAACCATTGTTTGGTTATTAATATAATCTACAAGTAAAATAATTAACTATGTTTCGTATTGCTTAAGAATAATTTTGCTATTAGTGCCCTAATGTTTCACTCTCTTTTATCTTAGATACTGTATTTGCCGGCATATAAGATGACTGGTCGTATAAGACGACCCCCTAATTTTACAGTTAAAACATAGGTTTAGGGGTTAGGCCTATATTTGCTGTATCAGACAGAACGTTCCTGTGCTGCAACTGTATGTACCACAGTGAGCCAATCACAACAAGCAAAGGTTCAAAGGGTATACTCTAATAGACTTCCTCTCTGACTCTGGCCCATTTGAGCAGGCTTTTGACAGTGTAGATTCGGGTCCAGAAAATTGTCTAATTTGCATGCATCAAAAGCCTGTTTGGATTGGCAGAGTTAGAGAGGCAGTCCGAGCAGCCTTGCAGTGATTGGTGCAGGATGGACTTGGGAAATTCATTTCGTGGCAATATCCAGATGATTTTCATTTAGCGGCATATTGAGACGTTTTTTGGAATATACTCGGTGTATAAGATGACTTCCGATTTTCGATTGACTTTTTTTTGTTTCAAAAATCGTCTTATACGCCAGCAAACATGGTATTTCTTTCTCTTTTGGACACACTCAGCAGTGCTCAGGGCTTACTCCTGGCTATGTGCTCAGGAATCACTCCTGGCAGGCTTGGGGGAGACCATATGGGGTGCCTTAGTGCCTTATAAGCTGTACTCTATTTTGATATTTGGAGTACTTTTTTCTGGGAAAGGTTGAGGGAAGTCTAACCAGCAGTGCTCAGAACTTACTTCTGGCTCTGAATTCAAGGATCATTTTTGATGGGCTTGGTGGCGGAACTATGTGGGATTCTGGGGGTCAAACCTGTGTTAGTCCTGTGCAAGGCAAAATCCTTAGCCACTGTATTATTGCTCTGAATCCTAAAAAAAACATTTATTTTTATTATCTTAGACAACTCCATAGATATTTAAGGTGACTTTTTGGTAGAACACAGTTATGAAAGAAACAAATGAACAAAGTAAATGCTTCACTGTTGATAATGATAGTAATACCTGCATCATGACATTTGGAGGGGAGTTTGGTATCCCAGACATGTACCAAGTTACATCAAAATGCTCTGCTCAATCTGCAGAATACAGCCATCCTAGCAGTCTTCTTGGAGCACGGGCCTGTCCTAGATGTTGGCTAGTTTGTACTCAGAGAACATACTTATTTCTCTGTCAATTTGATAATCATTTTGTTATCTCAAACTTGTTTATTCTGATCTAACAATTGGGGTCCATTGAGTTCTGATTGAACCAAATCTTCCCTGTTTTCTATAATTTTGAGAATGGAAAAACAAAGAATGATATATAAAATTACTTTAACCCTTATTTTGGTTAAGTATATATGGAGATATTTATATAGAAAAACCAAAGCAGTGTTTTTTATAGACTCATACAGAATTAGACACTGTTACTGTTTTATTTCTTACAGTAAATAAACAATTTAGACAGCTAGTTTTGAAGGACTATTACCTAGAGGAATTTAACTATTTTATTATAAAATAATTTTGTTTGTTTGTTTGTTTTAGGCCACATCTTGCAACACTCAGGAGTTACTCCTGACAATGTGCTCAGAAATTGCTTCTGGCTTGGGGGACCATATAAAACACCAGGGAATAGAACCGAGATCTGTCCTAGGCTAGTGCGTGTAAAACAGATGCCCTAAGCCTCTTCAGCCCCCCAAATACTTATTTTTAATATATGTCAATTAGGTAGCTGTGTTTTTTAGAGTGGCCTAGAACAAAAACAATGTTGGTTGCCTTATACATCATCTCATTTGAACTTATTTTGTAATGATCAACCAAAATAGTAATTTTGCCTCTAAAAAATACATAGTGGGGCTGGAGCCATAGCGCAGTGATAAGGCATTTGCCTAGCATGTGGCTTATCCAGGACAGACCTGGGTTCCCATCCCAGAGTCCCATATGGTCCAGCTCCCCCCACCCCCCCAAAAAAGTACATATAGTGGGCTTCTTTAAATTTTGGGGGGTCACACCCAGCGGTGCTCAGGAGTTACTCCTGGCTCTGCGCTCAGAAATCACCCTTGGCAGGCTTGGTGGGACCATATAGGATGCCGGGAATCTAACACGTCTGTCCTGTGTTGGCCTTGTGCAAGGCAAACACCCAACTGCTGTGCTGTCTCTCCGGTCCCCGCCTTCATTCTTTAAACTTTATTGGGGGGGGGGGCTGGGTCTCACCTGGTGGCGCCCAGGGGTTACTCCTGGCTCTGTGCTCAGAAATTGCTCCTGGCAGGCTTGGGATGCCAGGATTCGAACCACCTTCCGTTCTGGATAGGCTGTATAGCTCTGGTGAACTAACTTTTGTTTGTTTGTTTGTTTGTTTTGGGCCACATCAGGCAATGCTCAGGGGTTTCTCCTGGCTATCTGCTCAGAAATAGCTCCTGGCAGGCACGGGAGATTATATGGGACACCGAGATTTGAACCAACCACCTTAGGTCCTGGGTCGGCTGTGTGCGAGGCAAACACCACTGTGCTATCTCTCCCGCCTGAAATAACTTTTATTTTTTATCTGAAAGGAGTAAATGTTGATCTTTTTGATTCTTTGGCAGTCTAGTACTTTAATGAACCAACAGAAGAATATCTAAAGTATTTTAATGCTTTAGTATTTTAGTTTTAAGTTCATAAATTACCTCCAGTATATGATTTGTACTAGAAAATGCTGTTTTCTTTTAATCTATCACTCTGGAAGTTCCTCAAAGGTGTTTCATGTAATCTAAATATTTGCCCTATTTTGTAGTCTGGAGATGTGGGAGGAAAATTGTTTTAGTTCAAAAATTAATGCCCAACCTAGAATGGAATACTTAATCAATCAATGCATTCTGCATGCCATGCCTGATCTTTGGGTGGAAGATTTTCTTATTTTACTGTGTTTTTTTTTGTTTTTTTGTTTGTTTGTTTGTTTTTGTGGGTTTTGGGTCACACCTGGCAGTGCTCAGGGGTTACTCCTATCTCTATGCTCAGAAATTGCTCCTGGCAGGCATGGGGGACCATATGGGATGCCGGGATTCGAATTGATGACCTTCTGCATGAAAGGCAAACACCTTACCTCCATGCTATCTCTCCGGTCCTTTATTTTACTTTTTTTTAAAACTGCATAACAGTTTATTTTCCTCACAAACCTTTTTTGTTTGCTTCTATTTTTTTTCTACAAAAAATAAAATTCTTCAGATTTTGTAGATGCTTTTAAAACACTTATTTCGGGGGCCAGAGCGGTAGCACAGTGGTAGCGCATTTGTCTTGCATGTGGCTGACTGGGCATGGATCTCGGTTTGATCCTCAGCATCCCATATGGTCCCTCAAGCCAGGAGCAACATATGAGCACATAGCCAGGAGTAACCCCTGAGCGTCACAGGGTGTGGCCCCAAAATAAACAAAAAAACCCAAAACAAAATAAAAACAACGAAAACAAAAACAAAACACACCCCAAGTCCCCAAATACAAAAAAAATATATTTCAAGCTACTTTTACTTTTCTTATTGGGCAAGGAAATCCCAATTGTTGGAGACTCATCATTAACTGGGATTTTTCTCTCTTTTTTGTTGAATAATGGAGAATCAAGTTGGGATTATAAAATCAGTGAAATAATACAGGATACTGCCACAAAGGTATAGTTAGGAGATTTCCCCCCCCCCCTGCCCTGCAGTAGATTTATTTGATTATAATTTTATGTAGTCATTAAAACATCCTCATACAGACATTAATTCATTCAGTCTTTTATAACTAATGACCCCTTCCAGGTAACATAACATTTTAAATAATATTTCAGAAAATGAGAATAGGCTATATACTTAATTGGAGCACTAAAGCCACAGAAAAATGAGAAATTTTCTGCAAAACTACTAAACATTTGACCATATCATAAACTAAAACAAACATAATTAAAAATTATATCTCATTCCTGTAATAGACCATGTATACTAATGAAAATTGAGCATTATATAATCGCAAAGATGAGCTTAATAAATAAGATTAAAGATAAGATTGGGATGGATTTAATACTATAAATATAACAATATAGCTTTCAATAAAAATGAGAGGCATTTTATTTCAGGGTTTATTTTTGTTTATTTTTTGTGGGGGGTCAAATATGATGATGCTTAGGGTTTACTCCTGTCTCTGCACTCAGGAATAATTCTTGAGGATGATGGGAACCTCTGTGGGATACTGAGGATCAAACCTGGAATGGCCTTGTGCAAGTCACCTATTATACCTGCTATAGTTCCAGTATTTTATTTTAGAGGAACAAAAATTATCTATCTATCTATCTATCTATCTATCTATCTACCTATCATCTATCCATCCATCTATCTATCATCTATATTAGTTTTTGGTCATACCCAGTGATGCTCAAGGTTTATGTATGGCCTGAGCTTAGGGATCACCATTGGCAGTTCTTGAAGGGTTCATCCATGGTGCTAGGGATCAAACCTCGGTTTGGCTACATGCAATGCAAGCGGTATAATAGTACCTGCTGTACCATTGCTCTGGTCTTGCTATGGCCATTTTTCTATAAAATTCTACAATTACATATTTATAACCTGTTAGTGTCTCCCTTGAACCTCAGACTATATGACTTGCTAAGCTCTTTTCCAGTGACTAGCAGAGTTGTACATTTCTGAGTTTGGCCTGTGTACCTGGACATATTTTCATCCTCCAAACCCTTCCTCTTCGTTTCAAATCTGTACAAGAGAGTATCACTAATTGCGAATTGTGTGAAGCCATAATCTCAGTTTCCTTTTACATTGCTATGGAGGCTTTTTATCAAGTCTGTCTTATTATTAGCACGTATGTGTGTATATCTGTGTGTATTTGGGGCCATGTCTGGCAGTGCTAAGAGTTGATGCCTACCTGTGCTCAGGAACTACCCCTGACAATGCTGTGTGGGACATATCTGGGGTTGAAGCTCAAACTGGAGTCAGTCTCATGCATAGTGAGCCACTTGCCTACAGTTCTATTTCTCAGCCCCCAATTTGTCTTTAAGTCTTCCAGCTTTTCTTCAATGTCTACCATACTGTCAGTACCTAGATTTACTTCTGTTTGTACTCAGAAATGGGAGGGGGGATCGTATGTGGTGCCAGGACCTACTACAGGTTGGCTTCATATAAAGTAAATGTTCTATTTGCTGTACTTTCTATCTCCAGGAAGCAACAAAAGAGTTTTCATCCATGCAGCATCAGAGTCTGGTGCTCTCATAAAAGAATCTGTTTACTTCTCTCTTAAACCTTGCCTGTGAAGAAGATATGCTCTTCAGACATAAAGAAACTGAGGGCTCAAGGACGAGGAAACTTGCCTAGGAGTTTTGAGAGACAGTACAATTTTTTATTTAATTAGGCACAGGGTTGATTATCAAAAGGAATGTAAAGAATAATTATGTTTAGAGCACAAGGGTCAAAGAAATTTCCCCCAGACAAGTCAGATAATAGATTATCATTCAGAATATTCTGGAGGAAACTCCAAGGAGGGAGGATGGAGACGTCTGTGCCCAGAGGAAGGAGTGATTTGCTGATGATGGTAAGGACAAAAGAGAGAAGAAAAATTTGGTGGTCTTTGGTGAGTCCTCCCACCTCTCTTCTTCTTGTGAATTCAATCATAAAGATCTATATCTTCCAGGTCATTTAATTTTGCATTTTTTTTTTTTTTGGTTTTTGGGCCACACCCAGTGACGCTCAGGGGTTACTCCTGGCTATGCGCTCAGAAGTTGCTCCTGGCAGGCACGGGGGACCATATGGGAACCGGGGGATCGAACCGCGGTCCGGTCCGTCCTAAGACAGGCACTTTACCTCCAGCGCCACCGCCCGGCCCCTAATTTTGCATTTTATTACTTGAAACTGACTGCTCTTTGAGGAAAGAAAGTAATAATAAACTAGAAAAGTACTAACAACAGTGTGTGTGTGTGTGTGTGTGTGTGTGTGTGTGTGTGTGAAAGAGAGAGAGACAGAGAGAGAGGAAAGAGAGTATGATGAGAGGCTCTTAGAGGAAATAGCACTCATATAGACACTTGGGGAATTTTAATTGAATTTTTAAAATTTTTGTTTTGCTTTGAGCATCCAGAAGTGCTCAGGGGTTACTCCTGGCTTCACATTCAGGGATCAGTCCTGGCAGTATTTAGGAGCACTATGGGATGTGGGATTGAACCCAGGTTGGCTATATGCAAGGCAAATACCCTACCTGCTGTATTATTGCTCTGGTGGCTCTGGAATTGAATTAAATTCTGAGCGAGTTCTATGTATACATACGTAAAATAAGTAAGGTTTTTTTCTTCCAGCAACTTTTGGGATTTTGACAGACACCTTGATTATTTTTTTCAATTTTATTTTCTTTCATTTTTCTGGTTTTTGGGCCACACCCGACAGTGCTCAGGGGTTACTCCTGGCTGTCTGCTCAGAAATAGCTGCTGGCAGGCATGGGGGACCATATGGGACACCGGGATTCAACCGATAACCTTTTGCATGAAAGGCAAACACCTTAGCTGCGTGCTATCTACCGGGCCCTTTCTTTCATTTTTCTGATCTCAATTTTTTTCCTTCCTGAATGGTGTGAAGTGTTATCATATTAATCATTCCCCCCCTTTTTTATTTGTTTATGTGCCCTCTCTTGAGTCTTCCGTAGGTAATTTTGTTGTTGTTGTCGTCCTTGATCAGGAACTTAAAAAAAAAAAAGAAGACCTTTGATTTTATGTGTGATTTGTTGAAGCAATTCAGAATTATACAAACAATGCCAATTGTAGGAGGCCCACCTGTTCTATGTTCCTCAGCCCGAGAGATTAGAAGCCTACTTTTTCTGCAGACTTAATTGCCTCAGGATGAGGCAATCCTGCATATCTGTTCAGAACCATTAATAACCTACTTCACCTGATTGCGGTGAGTGCTTCTTTTTTTTTTTATTCTGCATTTGTCAAATGGTAAGTGCAAGGACTTTATGCACTGATAAACAACAAAATTGACCAAATTTAGCAGTAGGTCTCAGCAAAAGGCAATTTTTTTCTTTCATCTTCCATCTAATTTGACAACTAATGGTTTTTGAGAATTTGAAGCTTGCTGATTTCTTCAGCACAGTTGCTTGGTTTTGATTAGACCCAGTGGGGTCTGCTTCTGCTCTGTCTGGGGACATTATTTCTGGGGTATCTTCTCCTAAGTTGGCATGATCCCTCACAATTGCTTTCTTTTTGTCTTTTGGAAATGGAATTCTGCTTCTTTAGGCCTGTTTTTCCATGATTCCAAGTATTCCTATTGAGTCTAAACAACACTGAACAGCTCACTTAATCTATCTGTGCTTCAGATTTGAGTGTGGTGGGGATGTTAGTTCATATCCAGCAGTGCTCAGATCTTACTCCTGGCTCTATGTTCAAGGATCACTCTTAGTGGACCTCATATACAGTGCTGGGAATTAATCCTGGGTTAGCCACAGCAAAGCAAGCACCTAACCCCTTTTACTGTCTCTTCAACCTCCAATGCTTCATTCAGTTTTGTGAATATTTATGCAATGATAATGAAGTGAACAGGGCATGGTGACCTCTTTTCAAGACAGATGTTACCAATGGAAGAGAAACAAACTGCCTAGTGAAATAAAAAGTGCAAAGAAAGCAGAGTTAAAAAACCAAGTGTAGGGGCCGGAGATAGCATGGAGGTAAGGTGTTTGCCTTTCATGCAGAAGGACAGTGGTTCGAATCCTGGCATCCCATATGGTCCCCTGTGCCTGCCAGGGGTGATTTCTGAGCATAGACAGGAGTAACCCCTGAGTGCTGCTGGGTGTGACCCAAAAATGAAAAACAAACAAACAAACAAAAAACCCAAGTGTAGGTATTTGGAAAGATGCAAGTGTGCCAGGGGGAGTGGAAGAGAATAGATGATAGATCAGAAGTAAAGGTGTCACAATTATTACTATTATTATTGCTGTTGTTGTTACTTTAGAGCCATACTTAGCTGTGTTGAGGACTTACTTTTGGCTCTGAATCAAGGATTATTTCTGGTTGTGCTTAAGGGACCACATGTGGTATTCAGAGATCAAACACAGGTCAGCTGTGTTTAAAGCTATTTCCTTATATTCTTATTTGTATTATCTAGTTAGCTTGTTCCTTATTTGTATTATCTCTCTGGCCCTGCAAAGTTGCTTTTAGAATTGATCAAAACGGGCCAGAGAGATATCATGGAGGTAGAGCATTTGACTTGCATGCACAAGGACAGTGGTTTGAATCCTGGCATCCCAGATGGTCTCCCGAGTCTGCTATGAGCAATTTCTGAGCATAGAGCCAGTAGTAACCCCTGAGTGCTGGCGGGCGTGAACCCTGAAAAAAAAAAAAGAACAATAACAACAACAACAAAAAAGAATCCTCCAAAACATTTTAGTTTTAGGGCCTGGGAGATACTTGTTTACCATATCTTTGTTAAACAAGGACTTACCCTACTTGTTTTGCATGTGACTAATCCTCATGTAACCCCTAGCACCACATACAGTCTTCCAAACAGGATAAGAATGATTCCTGAGGCAGAGCCAGGGGTGAGGTCTGAGCATTGCTGGGAGTGGCCTCAAAATCCAAATAATGAATTTTGAGTGGTTTGTAAGAGATTCAATCCTAGTAGTACATAAAAACCCACGTTAGAGATAAATTAAAGATTCGAAAATGTAGCTCAAAGTCATTTGGATTTAAGAGTAAAAGTTTGGATAGAGAAAGTCTGCATTTGTCCAATTCGTTATGGGCTTTCATGGTTTGTCAGGCTGTTTTTGATCTGTTTTTTTCTTTAGCACAGTAATAATTCGTGACTAAAGGCAAGTAATATGACCTTTGTGCCTCAAATTTATCAGAGATAAAACTGGGATAATGAGGGTTGGAGTGATGGCACATTGGTTGGGTGTTTGCCTTGCACAAGGCCAAAACAGGATGGATCTTGGTTCTATTCCTGGCATCCCATATGGTCCACTGAGTCTTTCATAAGTGATTTCTGAGTGCAGAGCCAGGAGTAACCCCTGTAGATGGCCATGTCTGACCCAAGCCTCCCACAAAATAACAACAACAACAACAACAAACCCAAACCAAAAAAACCCAAAGCCCCCTGGAAAATGATAGCACTTTTTCTAGAGGATGAGATGATACATGCAACTTACATTCATCCGTATAAGAGTGCCATTGTTACTATTATAGTCTGCAGTGAGATGATTGTTATCAAAAAGATAGGTTGGAAATCAGGAACTCTACCATCATATTGTGTCATCACTGATGATCTGTGGAACTTCAGTCACATTCTTGAAGTCTCCAGATTTCCCATTCCTCATCTATGCTGCAAGAAGAATGATTCTTTCTTGACAGGATGATTGTGGACATGATGTGGATTTGCGCACAATGAAGGGCTTGCACCAGGTTTAACTCATGAAACATTGCCATGTAAGTGATGGTCTTTCTAACTTTATCTTATTACACCTCTGTTCAACTTCAACCACAATGACTACACTTCTGTTTTGCTTGTGCATCAGACTCTGAAACTTTTGGGGGGCGGTTTGGGTCACACCTGGTAGTGCTCAAGGGTTACTCCTGGCTCTACATTCAGAAATCACTCCTGGCAGGCTCGGGGGACCATATGGGATGTCGGGATTTGAACCACCGGCCTTCTGCAAGGAAGGCAAATGCTCTACCTCCATGCTATCTCTCCAGTTCCAGACTCTCAAACTTTTGATCCTTTGCCCATGACACATCTTCAGCCAGGTCTTTCCAGGTCACCTCATCTGATCTGCCAACAACTTCTATTTGATTTTTGTGTCATTGGGGGTTGGTGACATACTAACTGTGGTCAGAAATTGTACCTGGTGGTATTGGGAGACCCTATGAAGTGCAGAGATGGAACCTGGGTGGGCTGCATGTAAGACAAACACCTTTCCTGCTATACCAGCTCTCTGGCACCTCTAATTTTGCTTCTTGGTTTTTAAACTATTATATGATAGTTTGAAAGAGTTGGGGACATCAGATGATATATTATATATAATTATTATTATTTTTTTGGTCTTTTTGGGTCACACCCGGCAGTGCTCAGGGGTTACTCCTGGCTCCATGCTCAGAAATTGCTCCTGGCAGGCACGGGGGACCATATGGGGCACAGGGATTCGAACCGATGACCTTTTGCATGAAAGGCAAATGCCTTACCTCCATGCTATCTCCCGGGCCCCTATATATAATTATTTTTACATTATATAATAATAGATATTATATGATTATATTATATAATTACATAATACAATACCTATGATACCGGGTCAAACCCAGCAGCGCTCAGGGCTTACTCCTGGCTCTATGTTCAGAAATCGCTCCTGGCAGGATCAGGGGATCATATGGGATGTTGGGATCCGAACCATCCTTCTGTGTCTAAGGCAAACGCCTTACCGCTGTGCTATCTCTCCGGCCT
The DNA here is from genome assembly GCA_004027635.1 of Crocidura indochinensis. Classification (NCBI taxonomy): domain Eukaryota; kingdom Metazoa; phylum Chordata; class Mammalia; order Eulipotyphla; family Soricidae; genus Crocidura; species Crocidura indochinensis. Next base: position 14,743 of record PVKC010018002.1, read on the forward strand.
TCTATGATATATTATTATAATTATATTACATATAATATTTATATACACATACTTGTTTTGCTACTGTACCTAGGACTGATATGAACCTCTGGCAGAGAGTTGTTTACAAGTTGTCGAATGAATGGGCACCATAATAGAGAGTGTTCAGTGATATGGAGAGCTGTGTGAACCTTAAAGACAGTCTTGAACAGGGCTAGTGAAAATATTGTCCTGGTGGATTACTCTTTAGCATTGGATCCATTCTTTGGTGATAGAATTATTCTTTATCTAAACAAGGGCACTTAGAGATTAGAACAGGGTTTCATTAATAATCATGTCATAAAATGCTCATTTTTTTACTGGGGGCTCGGGGGTGAAGCAAGGGATACATAAAAACACATATTCTGGAGCCCAGCATCCTTGGGAAAAGGCATCTTGGCATCTGTATTTTCTTTTTTCTTTTTTTTCTTTTTTTGGTTTTTGGGTCACACCCGGGGCAGTGCTCAGGGGTTACTCCTGCTCCATGCTCAGAAATTGCTCCTGGCAGGCACGGGGGACCATATGAGGCACCGGGATTCGAACCGATGACCTTTTGCATGAAAGGCAAACGCCTTACCTCCATGCTATCTCCCGGGCCCGGGCATCTGTATTTTCAAATGTTGAATGAGGTCTGCCCACAATGCCAGAGTTGGGGAACTAGTGGTGCTGAGGATTAGAACATCCTGGTCTGAGGCATTGTCCTCGAAACAGGAGGTTTCCGGAAAGGTGTTAAATACTTATTAACACTGTTGTGAGTGAGCTGCAGCAGCGAGATTGCTATGTGGGATCCAAGGGCTCATTAGCACTTGTATAGGAACCTCTGCCTGTTTTTGAGAGCTAATTTCTTGGCAAACAATGAGCGTCTTCATGAAGCACTTCTGCAGAGTGAGGACAAATTTGGGGTAATGTAGTGCAAATTGTAGGAAGTGAGTACATTAGCACAAAAAAGATTTAATAAGTCTGGAGGAAAGAGTGAGTGTGTCTGGAAAAATATATAAAATTTAGGGGAGGACAGATGAATTATGGTATCCTAAATAAAAGCTAAAACACCTAGAATTGAACCTCTTCTTTCTGGAAAAGAATATTTAGGAACAATGTATCAGGGTTAGTAAATTTGACAAACTTCTGTAAAATATGAAATGTTTTGTGCATTTTTACCACAAATTGCTCTACATTGGCAGCATGAACAGCATTTTCATATTCTTAGTTATCATTTACATATATCGCCAGTCGTTGCCACCTTCTGTTTTTATTTTTCACGTCTATCAGGAATACTTCTTGTCCATTTTGGAGTGAGCTACTAATTGCCCTTCAGGGGTTTTCTCTTGCTGCCACTAATCTCTTTTTCATCCTTTCTTAGGTCTTCAGATTCATTCCTTTTGTGAGCCTCTTCAATGCCCACAGATAAAGTATGAATTTATATCATCATCAACTAAAAAGTCTTCCCGATAGAAACGTAGACCTGAATTTATTTTAAACTTATAGCCTTGACAGCAAGAGTTCATTTCAGCTCCAACATTGGTTGAACAACTTATTAATACTTTAAAACAGAAATCATTAAATCTTATAAGTGTCATTTCATATAGAGACATCTATACACTTCATAAAGATTTTTTTTTGCCTTGATCTACTTCCCAAACAGCAAGAATAGATGGGGAAACTGTCTTCCCGAGGTCTTCACTGAAATACTACAAAGTTGTGAATTTCTCAAGTAGTATGTTCAAGTTTGAAAGTCCACCCCACCCTCTTTGATCACTTCCAGTTTGTGTGAGTTTAGTTCTCACTATGTAAACTTAACCATGGGATTTGACCATAATTCAAGAATCCCGAATTTTAAGGAGGATGCTGTCAGAGTTATTTGGAAAATGAGAGGTGAGATGAGGTGAAGTTAAAAAGTATAGCTCAGGCTGTCATTTATTTATCCCACCTGCCGTAAAAACTGAACAAACAACATCATCATCAGAAATTGGGTGTATGCAGCTTTAAAATATTTTTGGCTTGGCGCCAGTTCTTTACCAGTAGGCTGACTACTTGGGGTTGCAATTGGCAACTTCTTTCCCAGGTTTTCCAGTTGATGCCTTTTCAAACAGCAGGAGGCTGACCTCTCAGTATTCAGCACACCGAACAATCCCTGCTCAAAACAAATTCCTGCCTCCTCCAGCTTGCCTCGAGAGTTTCTTATTCGGGAATCTCCTCCAGAGACACCGGACTACCTTAATTACTCCTATCATTAGCTGAGTGTTTAAAATACAATACATCGCAATACCTAGCTAGCCAGGCGGCAGAGTTTTCTCCTACATGGGCAACAGCATGCTAAGACCAATCTTGACAGAACAGTTTCTGTCAACCACAAACTTTAAGAAAAGAAATGACTGTTTTGCAGTGAGATATGAGTCTCCTCATGCATTGTTTGTTTGCAAAGGGAATCAGAAATATCATTTTAGGGTCCAGAGTGACAGATAGCACAGCGGTAGGGCACGTGCCTTGCACCTGGCTGACCCAGGGCGGACCTGGGTTTAGTCCCCAAAGTCCCATATAGTACCCCAAGCCAGGAGCAATTTCTGAGAGCATTGCCAGGAGTAACCCTTGAGCTTCACAGGGTACAGTCCCCAAAACCAAACCAACCAAACAAACAAAAAATAAAAATAAATGTCATTCTAGCTTAGGAAGCAAGTTTAAAAAGCCTGGTAGTGGTGGAGAGGCTCACTGGATCTGAGAAAAAATTGTTTTCTGTTTGCAAGATGAGTCTTGCAATTATCTACAATTACCACCTTTTTTTCCTTTGGGGCCCAAATCAAGCGACACTGGGGGCCACTCTCAGCCCTGTGCTGGAAGAAATATGCAGTGCCAAGGGTTGAACCCAAGCCTCACATTCAAAACAGAGAGCATGCACTCAGTAGAATGAGTGAGAATAATTCCAACTTTCCTTTCACCACTTGGAATTCTGCACCATGAGCTGTGGTTGCCTGGGTGTGCTGAGAATGTCTCTCATGCCTTAAACAAAGCACGAAAGTGAAGTAGCTGTAGTCCCTCACACCCCAAATTGGCCATTGTTTTGAAGCTGGATTATAGAAACACATATTTCAAAATATCAGAGGAAGAATTATCTTTTTGTTAGTTTGTTTGCCATAGTTTTTGGAGTAATCTCTGTGCTGTAGTTGAAAACATTTCTGTTAATAGGTTTTTCTCTTAAGTACAAACTGAAGTTGAATAGTACAGGGGAGAGTCTGTGCTTTACGTGTGAGGCCCCCATGAATATTGCTTATAAATTGATCATTTTCATCCATGGCATAAGTTCCCATTAACTTTCAAGAAGAAAGGTATTAGGATTTTGGATTATTCTTTGCTCCAGATATTACATGTCACAATGTACAAAATTTCATTTTTGTTCATGGTGAAGGTCTCCCTTTAGTTTCTCCCTTTACTTTCTCCTCAATAAACAGTAATGGGGATAAGTTAGGGATTCAGGCCCTTCCTTTGCATTCAAAATTGCTTTGCAACTGACCTTAGGCCAATCTTTGGTACTATCAATGGTCCCCCAAATACTTCCTGTATGAAATCCTCAGTACTGCTGGGTAAGGTATGCCCAAAACCCAACCCCACTTATTTCTACAAAGATCATATATCACATATGGGTTTTATGATTTGAACTTCCAGGGCAAGTAAAATTATCAGATATTATATCTAGTATTTATAAACATGTGAAAGGAGTTTTTTTTAACTGTTTAATATACATATTAATGCTTCTGTTAATGAGAAAATATTATAGCTTTGGGTTAATTCCTAAAATATTTTCCATATTTTTATTTTTTTATTCCTAAAATATTTTCCATATTTTTCTTTTTCTTCTTTTTTTCTTTTTTTTATTTTTATTTTTTATATTTTCTATTTTTTTAGGGGAAAGGAGAAAACAATAGTAACTCCCCCCAAAATCCCTTTTGTATGCACTATTTCTTAGGCTAAAAATTTTCTAAAAAATAGAATAATAAAGAGAAACAAAATTTAAGATTCACTTTTAATAAGCACTCTAAATTATGGGTTTTCTGTTTAAAATGTTTTCTAAATACAATTGGACTATTTTTTTATAATTACAAGTATATAATATCTGGAATAATTTATTTTCTACTAATATAAGTAGACTTTCTAATTTACTAGCCAAATGAAAAAGGAACTTGAAATTCTATTGTTCAAAGTTTCCAAACAATACTTCTAAAGCAATTCAGAAAATAATGTTACATATAAATTTTTTACTCTGAGTAGAGTGCTAGAAATAATGAGACAAAGAAAATAATATTAACACTTTAGACTTGAAAGACAATGGAGATACCATACTAAGGATTAATATCATACTACAGCAACAAATGAAACAGCAATCACAAAAAAGACATGGGAGATAATGAAGAGCAATTTCGACAAAGGACATTAGCCTTAATATTGATTGTGGGGAAAACAACAGAATACCATTATGGCTTTAAGTCCTTTACTGGTACAAAGTTAGGGGTAAGTGAAATATTAGGAACAGATGTAATTGAAAGATATAAAAATTCCTTTATGAAAATTGGAAAAATGAGTACAGGGCTACAGGCATCTACTATAGAGATAATGAGTACTCCATGGGAATGAAATGCAAATACAATGAATTTTAAAGAGGTGCCCCTTTTTATTTGTATTAATTTCTTCAGCGTTTACTAAAAGGAAAGACTGTATAAATGAGAGATATTTGTTTTGTAAAATCTTATACTACAACTCAATCAAATTTAAATAGATTTTCAAATGAGTGAAGATTTCTGCTTATTGGGGCAAGAGTGATAAAACAGTGGTCAGAGTATTTGCCTTGTACACAGCAGACACCCAGGTTTTATCCCTGGCATGCCATATGGTTTCTCAAACATCAGCAGAAATTATTCCTGAGTTCAGAGCCAGGAGTAAGCCATGAATACTGCCAGGTATGGCCCAGAAACCAAAAATGCTTTATTTTATTTATTTAGATTTTTATTACTTTTATTTAGGACACATGCTGAATACCACTCTCTCTCTCTCTATTTGAACTGAAAGAAAACCTGGGATCTTCCCTTTGATATGTTTAGAGGTTTTTTTTTTTTTTTTTTTTTTTTTTTGGTTC
>PVKC010018003.1:0-19892 GCA_004027635.1 Crocidura indochinensis
AAAAAAAAAAAAAAAAAAAAGAAAAAGAAAAAAAAAGAAAATTGGATCTTTAGGAGCAGGGGTGGTGGTGCAAGCAGTAAGGCATCTGCCTTGCCTAGGACAGACTGCAGTTCGATTCCCTCGGTGTCCCATATGGTCCCCCAAGCCAGGAGCAATTTCTGAGAGCATAGCCAGGAGTAACCTCTGAGTGAAACCGGATGTGGCCCAAAAACCAAAAAAAAAAAAAAATTGGACCTTTAGAAATGACAGGAAATCAAGGTTTTCCAAATGGAATTTAAAATTATATGTATAATGGTTGTTCCATGTGTTCTATAAATTGAGAAACATTGTTTTTCTCTTTTGTTAGCATCATACATAATTTTGATGCTTTGTGGAATTATGCTAATTTGCATAAATACAGGCAGGCAGAAAGTTTTTCTCTCTATAGTAGAGATTATTCCTCATACAGACAGGAAATCTTAAAAGTCAGCTAAGGAAACCCAGAGTTCTCTTTCAGGGAAACAAAGCTGAAAGTGGTGAGATTAAGTGACAATCAGGTCCAGAACTGTTACAAGTACTCTGCTGCTCTCAGGGAGACCATAGAGGCAGATTGACTTAGAGAAATCAGAGATTATCTAGGAGTGTCTAGATCTGCAACAGCTGGGTGCAGCTTGGGTTCTGCTCACAGCATCTAGAAAAGTTCTGGAGATCAGAATCTTTCCCAATTCTAAAGAGGGGTGGGACAGGTTCTCTCTGGGGCACTCTTAAAGAGGTAAGATGCCCACGGCCATCCTCAGCTCATTATGTTGGCCTAGCCATCTCATCTTTTCATTGGTCAAGCCTGGGAAACCCTGACCTGACAAGTAAAATATTAATACATTTATTTTTAAACCATGTGTTCTGACCTTGACAAATCCCCAGAAATTCTCTGTAAATAATGGAGACTTCTCCATTCTTACTGGGTTTATGCAAAAGAACAAGCCAAGTATGTATACCCATCTGACAAGGTTCAATGTGAAGGTGGAGAAAAAAAATTATTTTCCTGTAGCTGATTGAATTAAATGTGTTCTAGTTGTGCTGGAGAGATAGCACAGTGGTAGGGTGTTTGCTTTGCATGCAGCCAATTCAGGCTCGATGATGGTTCAAATCCCGGCATCCCATATGGTCCCTTGTGCCTGCCAGGAATGATTTCTGAACACAGACCAGGAGTAACCCCTGAGCACTGCTGGGTGTGATGCCCCAAAATACATATATACATACATGCATACATACATATATTCTAGTGAGATTAACTTAAAGCCCACTCCTCTTGGGCAACCTATTTGGAAGTGTACTTACTAATTGAAATAGACTGATCATCATAAGAAAATGAAAACTGTGAATGCAATCACTAGTCTGGCTATAACTTTATCAGGAAAAACTTACATTGAATAGGACAATAGGAGAAATAACTGAGATCTTTGTTTAATTTACTGATACTGATAGTGAGGGATCTTGGTCTCCTCTCCAGGAAATATATGTAACACTAGAAAGCATATCCTGAAGAAGACTGGCAGCAAGACCTCACACAGATGTCAAAGATACTCAGAAAACGGGTATAATGCTATGATGCTTTGGTTTCTGTTGTATAACTTCTATGTTATCATCTCAGAGGGAGCATCTTCTACTGCTCGGTCCTCCCAAGATAGAGAGGACCATTTACTGTTCCAGAGCCTGATCAGTTTAAGCAATATTCCCCTGTCTAATTGATCTGATCTTTTTCAGATGTTGAAACTTCATAACCAAACTAGTCAATTGTCTTATTAAGAGCTTTTTTTTTTTTTTGGGTCACACCCGGCAGCGATCAGAGGTTACTCCTGACTCCATGCTCAGAAATTGCTCCTGGCAGGCACGGGGGACCATATAGGGCACCAGGATTCGAACCGATGACCTTTTGCATGAAAGGCAAACGCCTTACCTCCATGCTATCTCCCGGGCCCCATCTTATTAAGAGCTTAGGCAACATGATATTTCACCCTTTCCTGTAGGTAGAATCTATTGTCCTTTGCCAGCCTGAAGGAGTTACAGAAGGTGGACTTTCACCCGCAATACCTTTTATTGGTTTCTAAGGTGGTGAAATCTCTAGGGAAAATATGAAACAGGAAGGTCTACAGGAAAGCTGCCAGGGAAATAAGGGCAAGTAGGGTCAAGGGAACTCAACTAGCTAAGACCACAGATATTAATTTGAAATTACATTATATCTATATACCCCAGAGGTCAGAGCAAGTACAAAGAATTAACCGAATGCTAACATTTAAAGAGTATGGGTTGGCCAGAGAGATAGCACAGCAGTAGGATGTTTGTCATGCATATGGCCAACACTAGACGAACCCCAGTTCAATTCCCAGTATCCCATATTGTCCCCCTAAGCCTATCAGTAGCAATTTTTTTTTGTTTTTTGAACCACACTTGGTGATGCTGGGGGGTTACTCCTTGCTATGCTCCTGACTTCGGGGACTATATGGGACGCTGGGTGATGGAACCACAGTCTGTCCTAGGTCAGCACATGCAAGGCAAATGCCCTCCTGCTTGTGCCACCACTCTGGACCCGCCAGTAGTAATTTCTAAACACTGACCCAGGACTAACCACTGAGCACCACCAGGTATGCCCTCCCAAAAACAAGAAAAGGAAAGAAAAAAAGAGGATGGGTAGTGCAAGGAAAGAAGGAGCAAAGATTGTAGCTTCCCCTATTAATGTTAAGAGTAAAAGAATTAGGGGTCAGAGAGATAGCATGGATGTATGGCATTTGCCTGCATGTAGAAGGATGGTGGTTCGAATCTCAGCATCCCATATGGTTCCCCGAGCCTGCTAGGAGCAATTTCTGAACATAGAGCCAGGAATAACTCCTGAACGCTGCCAGGTGTGACCCAAGAAAACAAAACAAACAAAAAGAGTAAAAGAATCAGCACCAGGTATGAAAAACATATCTCACCCAATTTAGAAAAGGCAACCACCCTCAGTTGTCTCTCTAGGCAACTGGATTTTAGGGCCCTATGTTGTTCTCTCTACCTCAACAGATGTTTAAGTTGCAGGATTGAAGAAGACATAGGAACCTCCTTTCTCTTCATGGTGGAAGACCACAGCCTGCATGAAAAGGATCCCCTGCAGATTCAGCTGATTCAGTTCCCAGGATCAGGACTACAGATAGTCCTGTTGCTCTTGTTGACAGTAGTGACTGCAGGATGACTAGAAAGAATGAACAACATCTTACCCAGACTGTGGATTGGGATGGGGGTGGGGGTGGGGAGGGGAGGGGGCGGTTATGGGTCAACTGTCACCCAGGGATCCCTCCCCTAAACTTTGACTTATGGGATTTGTTTGGGGTTTATCTCCTGCTACTAAGGTATAGGCATTAAAGATAAAGTAGTTTCTAGGGGCCAGAGCAATAGCACAGTGGTAAGGCGTTTGCCTTGCACAGGGCTAACACAGGAAGGACTCTGGTTTGAATCCCGACATCCCATATGGTCCCCTGAGCCTGCCAGGAGCAATTTCTGAGCGCTAAGCCAGGAGAAACTCCTGAGTGCCACCAGGTATGACCCAAAAACAAAAACAATAACAAAATTGAAATGAGTTCTAAACCAACATTTCAGGTCCCGGGATAGGGAATTTTCCCTGAGAGCATTCTCATTTTATGCTTGCTCAGAATGTAGTACCCAGAATTGTGGGGTAAAGGTGGGGGAGAGGTGTCTTTCTCTGCAGGGTATAGGAATATATCAGCGAAGCCACTTGGCAGCACATACCCAAATTACAGAAAGAACAAAACTGAGACTAAGGCAAGAGGTCTCGGGCAGTTTGGGGCGTGGAAATATTTCCACTAATACTTCCACAAAATACTACCTAGTAGGGAAGCATCATTTAAGGCAAATAAGGAGGAGGGAGCCAGCAGTTCAATAATGCCTACAGTACCAGTGTACGCCCCACCATCAAGCATAGAGTAGGCAAGAGCCTAGGGTCAGACTGCCCCAGAAATTGCCTGCATACATTTAGAGCACTCGCTGGACTCCTTAAAAGAAGTGGCCCTGGGGCCGGAGCAATAGCACAGCAGCACAAGGCTGACCCAGGACAGACCTGGGTTCAACCCTCAGCGTCCCATATGGTCCCCTGAGCCAGGAGCGATTAGCCAGGAGTAAACCCAGAGCATCACTGGGTGTGGCCCAAAAACAAAACAAAACAAAATGTGGCCCTACAGAACAGGAGGAGTTTGGACTCAAGGTTTTTACACAAGGTGAACTGTGTATAGCCCAAAGAGGAACAGATCAGGGATCCTTCAGGAGGTGCTGCACCAGGTGAAAGCCAGTTTGCAGGAATGGGAAGAATCTGCTTTCCTGTATGAACAGTGTTTCATTCAATCACCCTGGATATACCCTGGCTAGGCCACTGTTTATTCTTTTTGTGATGCTCTTAGTAGGTCCTTGAGTAATTAATTTCTCATCCACTTTATTCAGGCACACATAGGTGCTGTTAAGACGCTTATGCTACTCTGGGTTCATTGGTGGATGGAGGTCATTATTGGTGGTGGGAATGCACCTGACTCATGTATATCTGAAATTCAACAATGAAGAACTTTGTAAATGAAGGAAAAAAAATAAAAGATGCCTGTGCTAAGGTCCCACTGTGTGCCCTTAAGCATGGATAGAGATGAGGAACCTCAAGGAGAGTCCAGGTCCATAAGAAGAGGAGGAAATGTGGGGCCCTGGGTTCTGAACAAGGAGGGACGCCAATTTGAAAAGGCTACATGTCAAGCTTCTCATAGGTTCTGAACAAGGAGGGATGCCATTTTGCAAAGATCTCATGTCAGGCTTCTTTTGGGTTCTGAACAAGGAGGGCCACCATTTTGTAAGGAGCATATGTTGTAAGCCACATGATAGGCTTTCTCAAGCTTGTTTCCATTAACATGGCCCAAGCTACATGGCCATAGCAGGTATCCTATCTGGAAAGAACCCTAGGGGGCAGTAGGAAAGTACCCTAAAGAACAGCCAATCATGTTAAAGATCATCAGAAGCTAGAACCTCCCTATTTCCCCTCACTATATAATCTGATTTGTGACCTTGAGTGTAACTGTCTTCTCTGGGAAATGCCCCTGATCAATCAGTAGGGGGCTGTGGCAGACAGAATAAAGTTTTAACTTTACTAAAAAAAGAAAAAAAAAGTCTGATTCACAGAGATAACACAAAATAATAGTGAAGATATTTTGCAATTTTAGAGGGCTAGGTTCTATATCAAGTGTCATAGGATCCCCTCAGCATCTCTTTAAGATATTTTAATTAACCAAAAAAAGGGGGGGGCGGTAAAGGGGCCAGAGAGATTGCTTGGAGGTAAGGCATTTGCCTTTCATGCAGAAGGACGGTGGTTTGAATCCCAGCATCCCATATAGTCCCCCGAGCCAGCCAGGAGCAATTTCTGAGCAGAGAGCCAGGAGTAACCCCCGAGGGCTGCTGGGTGTGACCCCAAAACAAAAACAAAACAAGACAAAAAGATATTTTAATCATAGTTCACTGGTGAAAGTAAAGAAGGTATTCTTTTGAGTCAATTCTTGATAGATTCAAGTTCTTTGCCAGCTATTTAACCTTGGTATCATTAACAATTTTTCGTGGAAGCTGGAGTCTTGTATACTGCCAATTCAGGGTTCGATCCCTTGTATCCATAAGATTCTCTGAGCCCACTGGGAGTGATCCCTGAACAAAGAGCCCTGATTCAGCCCTGAGTACTACCAGGTCTGTGCAACCCCAGGTGTAGGCATAAACAAACAAAAGAATTGTTCTCAGATTAAAGAGACATTACATGGGTAAGGTGCCTTGTAATTTGCTGACCACAATATGATCCCCTGCTGTACCACATGTGGCCCTCCAAACACTATTAGGAGTGATCTCTGAGTACAGATCTAGGTTTAGTCTCTGAGCACAACCTCCACATTTTTCTTTTAAAACTGGGAGATAGTAGTGCAGTCCTACATTAGAGCATGTAACTATAAATTAGGTTCAATGACTGCTCTACCAACACATCCTACGCATCACATGGTATAGTTCTGGTACTCTTGAAGCCCTCCTTACTCCTCCCCAAACAGAACATCTCGGTTTGGCTTTTAAGATCTTTAAGGACTACCATGGTCCTTGGCACATGGAAACTAAGCATCATAGTATCCCCAAGCCCTAAAACTGAATTATTGATCAGTTGACTGATATGGCTGGAAGTGGCTATCCTAAGCCCTAAAATCTTGAAAGCCCCCAACCTCAAAATTCTCCATTTAATTACTTCATTTTCTCTTCCAATAATCTCATTTCAGTGTTTATTGATAAGATTATAGCCCTTTAGTCTTCTTTAGGTAGCTTGCAGAGCTCTGTATTAAGAGTTCTTCTGGGCAGTTATCTAGTCCATTGTGTGGGTATGTCCTGTCTCTTCTCTATGTCTTGTCTACTCAAGAAGGCCTGGGTTGAAGTTGAGGGACTGTGTTCAAGTGAGCCTGGGTGTAACTAGAATCTTCACAGTTTGCTCTGGCACTGGGCCTTGACCATGACTAAAAATCTGCACTGAGCGTGTCTAACAATGATGATAGCATCAAGGTTGAGAATTCCTGGGAGTAACCTGAGAATTGTGTCTTCAGTATTTGGGCTCTTTGTTGGCATTGAGTTTAAGCAGGCATGGACAATAGTCATGGATTCAAGATTGAAAGTGAATAAAGATGAGGCATGGACAATAATCAGGGGTTCAAGGCCTCAAATGCCCAGCAACCACTAGGCAAGCAGATCTGGGTAGTGATTAGAGAACACATACCAGGACAGCTTTAAAGAAGACTGAGGTCTCAGTCTCAGTTGTTGTCAAAGTTCACACCTCCAGAGCTGATAAAGAGCAGAATGTTGCTGCTCTTAGGCTAACAGGGGAGCTCAGTGAACTGTGGAATAACTCCTATTAACTGATTATGCTTTGGGTGGTTCACAGAACTTGTCCTGTCTATCTTGTTCTTGAACTTGTCTGTCTTGAACTTGTTCTGTAGCTTGCTTAGTAGCAATCCCATAGAGACTGATCTGTTTCTGTGCTAGAAGTAAGTGTTCTTGGCAATTGTCTCTCAACTCCACAAACTTCAACTATTTAAGGGTGTTGGTGTTCTCTTTAGGAATTTGCCTTCAGGGTCTGTTTCTGGGAGGGTGAAATTCAAGATGGTATTTATCAGCACTGTTATCAACAAGATTGAAAAATGTTTGAGATGGACCCTGCCAGTTATTCTGACCCCAGTTTTTGCCCTAAATTTATAAATATAGGATTATAGTAATAGGATATCCATTGTAGACCTCTTCATGATTGCAGTCTGTTTTGTATTGAAAATATCTTTCTACAATCTGTCTGAATGATCCCATTTTTTGTCTCCTGCACGAAAAGTTTGTTCCTAGAGGTTTCAACTGGTCTCTGTACAAATTAATCCAAATTTTAGTATAGAGTTGCTGGGATTGCAAAAGAAGGGATAAAAACAAGTTCTTTGTTTTTGCCATTTTGGTTCTTCTCTACAGTATTTTCCACATACGATTTTAAAGGGAGTATTCTTGAAATAGCATAAATGCTCTCTAAACACAAAGTTTGAGAGGTTTTGCAGATCCATAGGTTACTATGGAAATAATAAATCAACAGACTGTGTCCTCAAATTTGTTCAACAATCACGATTTTCTCATGTTATTTAAAGAAATGCTGAAAGTATGTTGGACAGGTGTGGGAGAGCCTGTGCCACAGAGCATTCTTGAACTTCATTTCACAATCTCTCTTAGTCATGCCTCAAACTGGAAGCATGAAATCAAATTATGAACAGCATGCATCACAAATAAAGCTGGAAAATGACGTTAATTATATTGGCCAACTCTTTTACCTCACTATTTGATGTAAAGAGGGAAGCACTGAGTCAACAGATTAACCATCCACATAATAAAACTGTTACATGATGGTAAAGAAAAGGAAAATATATTCTAAGACTCCTAGCCACAACCCACGGATATAGCAGTATCAATGTAATCTGTTAATAGAATAACTGGATACAATAATAGACAAACAGAATCTTAAAGATGAGTCACAGTCTGTGCCAGAGCAATAGCATAGTGGGTAGGGCATTTGCCTTGCATGTGGCCAACCTGGGACTGATCTGGATTCAATCCCTGGCATCCCATATGGTCTCCTAAGCTTTCCAGGGGCGATTTCTGAGCACTGAGCCAAGAGTAGCCCCTAAGCGTCACTGGGCATGGTCCAAGTCCCCCCAAAAAGATGAGTCACAATCCACTCACCAATCTCATGGAGAAAACTTAGCTCTGTGACTAATAGTAATACTTTTAAACTAGCACTGAAAGTTTAATGGAACTTTTTCCTTTAATGTAAAAGGTAAAAATAAGCTGACTTAGTAAATATTGTCATTTTAGAAAGACATAAAAATTAATTGCATTAAATCAAATTTACCTAAGGGAAAAGGCAAGACAAAACAGTGAGACATATTTCATCATATCCAAGTGGTTCTATCGCTAAAGATAGTGAACACTTAATGAATGCTCAATCAATGCCTATTATGCACTAGACACAGTTTTATCACTGGGAACAGATAACAGGTAAACACAAAAGTCCTTGCTATAATAGAATTTAAACTCTAAGTGAGGATGCAGGAAATAAAGGTACATCTACTATGTCACTTGAAAGTATTATGAAAAAAAATTAAATAAAATTGAAAAAAAGAGGTTATATCACTTGCCTTGCTTGTGGCCACATTAACCTAACTATATCTATCCCCAGCACTATATGTACTGCTCTCAGCACCACCAGGGGTCGCTCCTCTCCAGTGTGGCGTAACGACTAAAAAACATGAGAATTGGAGATGAGGCATTGGACAATGCATAGTTTCATTTAGGCTGTTTAAGAAATGCATTAATGACAGAGTAACATTTTCATCATACATGAAGAATAATATAAGATGACCCTGTGTATAACAAGGAATAAGATCACTCCTGCAGAAATAACACAAATTAAGATTCTGAGATAGAAGCTTCGTTGGATGTTTGAAAAAGACAAAAGGGTCAGTGAGTGTGCAAAAATTAGGGGAGGATGAGAAAGTTGATGGACGAAGAAAGCATTGTATGAAAGCCATTAAGGAAGACTTAATATTTTACTATAGAATACTGAAAGCTATGTATTTTCTTCTCCACCTTGCATTCCATCACATCTTAACCTAACAATATAAAATAATATCTGGCTCCTCTTTTCTGTATACCCATCTTCTAGAGTATATTTTACATTCCCAAATTACTTATTTTTCTTAAACTCAGCATTTAAAATTACTCTATCAGATACATAATTAATTATCTAAAGGAAAAAAAAACAAAAACATAAAATCAAATTATTTTCAAGGCAATCAAATTTATAAAGAAAGGAAATTCTTTTTTTTTTGGGGGGGGGTGTCACACCTGGCAGTGCTCAGGAGTTACTCCTGACTCTAGGCTCAGAAATCATTCCTGGCAGGCTTGGGGACCATATGGAATGCTGGGATTCAAACCACTGACCTTCTGCTAGCAAGGCAAACACTTTACCTCCATGCTATTTCTCCAGCCCCACAAAGGAGATTCTTTGAACAGATGGTATGAACAAACCAGGTAACTTAGGAGAGTTTAGTATTAAAGTCAATTAAGATATAAGTAGGATTTTAAATTGCCTGAACTAGCACAATTTTCTTTTTTTTTGGGGGGGGGTCACACCCGGCAGTGCACAGGGGTTACTCCTGGCTCCATGCTCAGAAATCACTCCTGGCAGGCACGGGGAACCATATGGGGCACCGGGATTCGAACCGATGACCTTTTGCATGAAAGGCAAACGCCTTACCTCCATGCTATCTCCCGGGCCCGCACAATTTTCTGATATTAGTATTTTAACCAACTTTATTTCCTCCTATGAGTTGACTTGTGTTTCTCAAAAACTTGTGAAGTCATATCCAGTAATACAAAATCATATCTTATTTAGAAATAAAATCATTTCATATATAATTATTTAAGAAAAGGCCAAACTGGAATAGTATGGATCTTGGATCCATTATAACTAATGTCCTTTGCTATAAAGTCAGTGCAACTAGTGGAGAAATGTCTGGTGTCTATGAAGCCCTCATTCAATCTCTGATAGCACATGCCTACAACCTTCAACCACTACTGAGTGTAGGTCAGGTAACCCCATCTGACTCCATCAACCCTGGGTATGGTCCCTACATTAAAAATGTATAAGTTGCATTATGTGATATAAAAATTTCAGTATACAAAGCAAAGGCAATGACTAATATTCTTTTCTTTTTTTGGTTTTGGGGTCACACCCAGCAGCATTCAGGAGTTACTCCTAGCTCTACGCTCAGAAATCGCTCCTGGCAGGCTCTCGGGACCATATGGGATCCTGGGATTTGAACCACCGACCTTCAGCATGCAAGGCAAATGCCTTACCTCCATGCTATCTCTCCAGCCCAATGACTGATATTCTTATAAAAAGAGAACAGATTGATGCTGAAGAAGTAGCATAGCAGATATGGTACCTGTGTACATGATCCTCCAAGTCCATGAGGAATACCCCTGAGTACACCAGGTCTTCCCCTCCCACAACAAAAAATGAGGGGAGATAGAGACAATAGGAAAAAGATAACCATGAAATGACAAAAAATATTGATTTGAGTCAATATACCTATAAGGTAAAAATGCCCACAATTTCTACCAAAAACAAAAACAAGAATGGGAAACAAACAATTCATTCCTATAGATTTCAAGGAGAGTCTAAACCTGTTAACACAAGGGTCCTCAAACTTTTCAAACAGGGGGCCAGTACAACTGTCCCTCAGACCATTGGAGAACCTGATTATAATTTAAAAACCTGTAAACAAATTTCCATGTACATATCTTATTTTTAAGTAATAAAATGAAGAACAAGTAAAGTTAAATCAACAAATTTACCAGTATTTCATTGGAAACTATGGACCTGCTTTTAGCAAGTTGTAGTTTGAGGACCCCTGTCCAAGACAAGAGGAGGAGTTGAGAAACAAAGAGAGAAGGAGGAGAGTTGGAGAGTGTGGGGTACATCCCATACATGTGCACTGTTCGTCCAGGATGAGTCATCAGCTAAGCAGGACAGGCAGTGACAGCAAAAATATCTGGTGGGCAGGATAAATGTCCTGAGCAGATTGCATGTTGCCTACAGGCCATAGCTTGGTGACCACGACATCCAATCTTCAGAAATGAAAGAAAACATTTTTTAATTCGCTGAGTTTTTAATATTTTGTGACAGTAGTCACAGAAAATTGATGTGTTTCCTTCAGCTTAAAAGGTGAACTCAGAGAAGATAGTGCCCATCTTTAGTAGTGTGCCACCGACAGCATGCAGGGACAATTGGCATCACTGAGCCTACCCGGATAAAGGGTGCAGAACATCTCTTTTCTCACTAGCTCCCAGAAACCTCCAAAACTAACCTGCACCATAATACAGGCCCAGATTACAGTTCCTGACTTTCTGCTTTCTAGTCCTCCATTCCAGATGGGTAGAGAACAATATCAGTCTAATATCACAATATCTTCCAGGGGGATCTAAGTACAGAGACTTACTCAAGAATAGCAAAAACACCATGAATAATATAGAAGCCCACGAACCTCAAAACAAATATTATGAGCAAAAAATATGAATTAATATAAAAATATAAATGTGCAATAATAATATTACTGAAGACATAAACAACCAGAAAATCATCAATCATCTTTAGTGAACTATGAATAGGATGTTCAATAAGTTCAAAGCAAAGCAAATCACAAGAAAATACGAACACAAATAAGAAAACTGGGGCCTGAGAGATAGCATGGAGGGAAAGCGTTTGCCTTTCATGCAGAAGGACGGTGTTTCAAATCCCGGCATCCCATATGGTCCCCCGAGCCTGCCAGGAGCGATTTCTGAGCGTAGAGCCAGGAGTAACCCAGAGTGCTGCCGGATGTAACCCAAAAACCAAAACAAACCAAAAAAAGAAATCAGAAAACTACTACTATCATCAGAAATGATAGAAATGAAAAGTATGGTGAGTAATATTAAAAAAAAAAACTCAACAGAGACTCTGAACAGCAAAATAACAACAATTCAACTAAAGTTGCTCCAGGAAAAGGATGAAACTGCTAGGTAGCAACAGAAGGTGGAAAATAATCTGCAAAGAACAGCATACAAGTAAGAAACCATCAATAAGAATTTTACAGGGCCCGAGCCATAGCACAGCAGTAGGGCGTCTGCCTGGTATGTGACCAACTGGGGACAGACCTGGGCTCCATTCCCGGCACCCATATGATTCCCTGAGCCTGCCAGGATTGATTTCTTTTTTTTTTTTTTTTTTTTTTTTTTGGTTTTTGGGCCACACCCAGTGACGCTCAGGGGTTACTCCTGGCTATGCGCTCAGAAGTCGCCCCTGGCTGGCCTGGGGGACCAAATGGGGCACGGGGGATCGAACCAAGGTTCGTCCAAGGCTAGCGCGGTAAGGCAGGCACCTTACCTTCAGCGCCACCACCCGGCCCCCAGGATTGATTTCTAAGTGCAAAGTCAGGGGTAACCCTTGAGCGCCGCCAAGTTGAGGATTCAAGCATCTAGATGCAAGAGCCTTAAGGATTTCAGTGAAAATAGATTCAGCTAGGAAAACTACAAGACACATTATACTCAAAATGACAAAATTAAATGATAAAGACAGTATACGGAACGTAGTAAGATCACAAAAGGAACTTACAAACAAAGGAACACCTACAAGATGTACAGCAGATCTATAAATAAATAAATATAAATGTCTTATAAATAAAACTCTGTGAGCCAGAAGAGTGTGGAGGGAGAATAGTAAAAACTAATATATAGTAAAAATAGTAAAAAAAAAAAAAAATAGAAAAAAACTGAACAAAATGAGTACCTCATCAAGTCCACACAATTTAGCTACATTATCATTCAAGTCCACACAATTTAGCTACATTATCATTCACATTTGAACAAATGGTAGAAAGCTTTACGAATAAGCAACACTCTAGGGAATTCATAGCTTTAAACCAGTTTTGCAAGAAATGTTAAAAATTTCTCTAAAGGGGGCCGGAGAGATAGCATGGAGGTAGGGGTTTGCCTTGCATACAAAAGGACGGTTGTTTGAATCCCTGCATTCCATATGGTCCCTCAGGCCTGCCTGGAGTGATTTCTGAGCATAGAGCCAGGAGTAACTCCTGAGCATTGCCGAGTGTGTCCAAAAAATTTCTCTATAGGACAGAACAAACTTCCCAACATGTGATATTGAGCACGGCACTCACCAATGATGCATATGGCTGCCCTCTAATAGTTAAAAAAGACATGTTTACTTCCAGCTTGCTAAGGGATTTTATACATCTTCAATAATAAATTAATAAAATCAGCAATCATCAAAAATGAATTTTATTAATTTACTTCCTTATAATTTTATTTGTCATAACTTTTAAGTTTGGTTGGGACAAATAATATGAAATAACTTTGCTATATGCACGCCAAGGGGACAATTTCGGAAGTGTAGGGAAAGCTGGGGACTTTAGTGAAGAGAGCATGTTATGGTGGAAGTGTAAGGAAAGCTGGAGACTTCAGTTTGGGGAGAGGTGGGCATTGATGGTGGCTGTTAGTGTTGAAATGTTAAGCATGCTTCAAGCAGTTCTATTATGAAAAATTTCATAAATCACAGTATATTAGTAAAAGCTACAAGTCAAAAGAATATAATAGAGAACAATGAAGGCCCTGGTGGGTCACCTTCCAGGGCTACAAAAAGTAGATAAAAGCAGAAAAGAGAATCTAAAAGATTAAATACAACTATCCAGAACAAGGTCTTAAAACAAAGTTGTATCTACTTATGTTTCCTGTATCATCTATTACCCTTTTTATAACATGTCACATTAGATCAGATATTGAGTCTACTAGTTGCTATTCAATGCTTTGTGTTCTGGCACAATATACCTACAGTACCCCTACTGAGATAATTACTATCTTTACTGTATTTCCATCTATGAATACCTGCCATCTTCAGGGCCTCTATGAAGCTTTCTACGGTCTTCCTTGATAGGAATCCCTTTATTGCTAAATTCCGATAGACTTGAGTTAGTTTATAGGTCCATGATAGAATCCACACAATTATTTTCTAATTTTATAGCTAAATAACTGTCTTCATTATTACAGTGCTAGAGTACTAAGAACCTATTTATTTATTTAATCTACTGATTAAATTAAAATTATAATTTTTGTCATGGACTGAGAGAAGATTACAGAGTTAGAAATTTTTTGACTTTATCTTTGGCAGGCATCAATCTCAGGGCCTCATGCATGCACTTAATTTTAAGCTCATCAAGTTCAAGTAGTTCATTTATAGAATCAAAACTGAGGTCCATAAATATTCAATCAAAATAAGGCCTAGAGTCCATTGCAAAGATACTTACCTTATACATACATGGCTAACCTGAGCCCGATTGATCCCTGGCATACCATAAGGTTCTTCAAATATCACCAATAATGATCTCTCAGCACAAAGACAAGAATAAACTTTGAGCATATCTGGGTGTGTCCCCAAAACAAAAGATCAAGCAAAAATGGTAATTAATATGATAAAATAAATTAAGATACAGGTATCTCATTTTACTTTAGTCCTTACCCACCATAAACTGTGAAATATAGCTTCTTTTTTTGTTTGTTTGTTTATTTTTTTGGCCACACCTGATGACTCTCAGGGGTTACCCTGGCTGTGCGCTCAGAAGTCGCTCCTGGCTTGGGGGACCATATGGGACACCGGGGAATCGAACCGTGGTCCATCCAAGGCTAGCGCAGGGAGGCAGGCAGAAATATAGCTTCATTTCTACAAAAATTTAAAGCTTTATAATGCTCACAAAATGCTCATAATCACATCTAAAGATATAAAGATGCAAATACTTAAAATTATGTGAGTAAAAGCTTTTAAAAATACATGTTGAGATTTGAGAAAATATTTTGAGCTTTATTGATTCTACAATATTTGAGAAACAGCTTGTGGTATTTAATATTCCCCACCAAAGGCAGCTGGGATTTCCCTTTCCAACTTGGTAGCAATATACTGAGAGATAAATAGATAAAAATAATTTTTCATAATTTAAAGATAAATATAACTGACTGGCCCAATCTGTCAGTGGAAATTTCAGAATAATTTCATTATTTGTTAGAATTTATCAAGCAAGATCTCAAAACCAATTCTAAGATTGACAATCAAAAGATCAGCTGTTTTTATTGTTTGAGGAAATTAACTTTCTTGCATGACAACAAGATGTCTTGGTTTCCGTTTCTGTTAAACTTGTCATTTTCTGATGTGAGTGATACAAAATTTTTCAGTGACATCACATATGGGAGAGCAAAGAAGATCTAGAAAAGTTAACGAGTTTCATTTTAACAGAGGTTGCTTCAGGAATTTCCCAAGATATATTATCCTTTTCAATAATTCTTACAATGCGGTGCAGAGCTCAACACAATTAAATTTTCTTAGTTGGCATTTTAAAATCAGAAAGGAATGGATACATAGTACAAGTTAAGGGGCTTGTCTTGAATGTCTGACCCTAGTTTGTTCCCTGAAATCACGTTGTCTCCAAAGCATTGCTGCCTGGAATGCCTCAGCACCTAAGGCAGAGGGACCAGCCCCCATACAAAAATAATGTAAATCAGCAACAAGCAAAAGTAGAAATGGTAATATCCAGGAAAAATCAGGTATGTAGGGACCAATTGTCTTCTCTCAATGAGTTTTTCTTATTTCTCTAATATTTGGACAATATGAAAGAATATTGCTAACAAAAGCTCAACAAGCTTTTTGTGTCCAGGATTTTTATTGGATGTCAGATATGTGGAGATGACTAATGATCTTTGTGGCTACTCTTTTTTTTTTCCCCAGCATGGTTTCCCTCTTTCTTTCTTTCTTTTTTTTTTATTTAATCACCATGTTTTCAAAAATTTTTATACCAGGGTTTCAGTCATAGAACACCATCCTTCACTATGATCTTCCCACCATCAATGTCCCCATTTCCTTCCCACACCCCAAACCCCTGTCAGTCTCTCACTGAGGCATTCTGCCTCTCTCCCTCACTATCTTTGTCATGGTAGTTACCATTGTGGTTAGTATCCTGACTGAGCACTCCACTCTGTGGCAAGCTTCATGTCATGAGCTGGTCCTCCCAGTTTACAGCTCTATTGTCTCTGGATACCATTGCCCTACTGTCTTTTATTTTTCTTATACCTGTAGATGTCTAATTCTCTCACTCTGGTTCATTTCACTCAACATGAGTCTCTATGTCCATCTAAATATAGGCAAATTTTATGACTTCATTCTTCCTAACAACTGCATAGTAGTCCATTGTGTTTCTTTAACACATCTTTAACACACATCCATTGTCAGGCACTTGTGTTGTTTCCAAATTCTTTTTTTTTTTTTTGGGCCACACCCAGTGCCGCTCAGGGGTTACTCCTGGCTATGTGCTCAGAAGTCGCTCCTGGCAGGCACAGGGGACCATATGGGAACCGGGGGATCGAACCGTGGTCCGTCCTAGGCTAGCGCAGGCAAGGCAGCAGGCACCTTACCTCCTGCACCACCTCCCGGCTCCCTGTTTCCAAATTCTTACTATTGTAATAGTGCTGGGCTCGGGAGATAGCATGGAGGTAAGATGTAATAGTGCTGTGATAAACATAGAGGTACAGTGGGCATTTTGTATTGTGTTTTTGTGTTCCTAGGGTATATCCCTAAGAAGGTATTGTTGGAACTTATGGGAGCTCAATTTCCAGGTTTTTGAGGAAAATCCATATTGTTTTCCAGAAAGGTTGGACTAGATTGCATTTTCACCAGCAGTGAACGAAAGTTTCTTTCTCCCTGCATCCCCACTAGCGCTGGTTGTTCTTATTCTTTGTGATATGTGCCACTCTCTGGCATGAGATGATACCTCATTATTGTTTTTATTTGCAGCTCCCTGATGATTAGTAATATGGAACATTTATTCGTGTGCTTTTTGGTCATCTACATTTCTTCTTTGAGGAAATGTCTATTCATTTATTCTCTCCATTTATTGATGGGGTTAGATTTTTTTCTTTTGGCAAGTTCTGTTAGTACCTTGCCTATCTTGGATATTAGCCCTTTATCAAATGGGATTTTGGGTAAATAGTTTCTCCCATTCCTTAGGTGGCCTTTGTAGCAGAGTCATTGTTTCCACTAAGGTGCAGAAGTTTCTCAATTTAATGTAGTCCCATTTATTATCTCTGTTCCTACTTGCTTGGACAGTGTTGTTTCCTCCTTGAAATTGCCTTTATTCTCAATGTCATGGAGTTTACCTGCATTTTCTTGTATGTACCTTATAGTTTCAGGTATGATATCAAGGACTTTAATTCAATTTGATTTGACCTTTGTGCATGGTGTTAGATAGAGGTCTGAGTTTCCTTTAATGAATATGGTTAAGCAGTTGTCCCAATAACACTTGTTGAAGAGGCTATGCTTGCTCCATTTTGCATGTTTTAGTTTTTGTTCCTTCAGAAAAGATTAATTGATTGTATGTCTGGGATCATTTTCTGAATACTCAAATCTATTCTATAGATATGAGGGTCTGTCTTCCAATATCATGTTGTTTTTATGACTATTGTTTTGTAATGCAATTTAAAGTTGAGAAAAGTGATGCCTCCCATCTTCTTTTTACTAAGGGTTGCTTTATCAGTTCATGGGTATAAATTCTTTCAAATGAATTCCTTGAAAAATGTCATGGGTATTTCTGGAGAGATTGCATTAAAAATATACAATCATTTGGGGGAGTATTGCCATTTTAAGAGTGTTGGTCCTCCCAATCCATGAGCATATACCTCTGTTTCCTGTGTCCTCTTTCAGTTCTCAAAGTAGTGTTTTGTAGTTGTCTTTGTATAGTTCCTTCACCTCTTTAGTTAAGTGTACACAAAGGTATTTGAGTTTCTGTGGCAGTATTGTAAATGGAATTGTTTTTAGAATATCTATTTCTTCACTACTATTTTTATATAAGAATGCCATTGATGGGCCGGAGAGATAGCATGGAGGTAATGCATTTGCCTTGTATGCAGAAGGACGGTGGTTCAAATCCTGGCATCCCATATGGTCCCCCGAGCCTGCCAGGAGTAATTTCTGAGCATAGAGCCAGGAGAAACCCGTGAGTGATCCAAAAACAAAAACAAAAACAAAAAAAAGAATGCCATTGATTTTTGTGTGTTAATTTTGTAGCCTGCCACTTTGCTCTACAAATCTATTGTTTCTAGAATCTTTTTTTGTAGAGTCTTCATGGTTTTCTAAATATAGCTTCATACCATCTGTGAGCAGTGAGAGCTTGACTTCTTTCTTTCTTATCTGGATGCTTTTTATATCTTTTTCTTACCTAATTGCTATGGCAAATATTTCCAGTACGGTGGTGAATAGGGGTGTGGCCTGAGGGGGCAGCCTTTTCTTGTGCCAGATTTTAGAGGAAAGGCTTTCAGTTTTTCCCCATTGAGTATAATCTTCATCATGGGTTTGAGGTGGATATATATACATATATATATGTTTATATATATATGCTGACTATATTGAGATAAGTTCCTTCCATTCCCATCTTGCTGAGTTTTTATCATAAACGGGTGTCGAACCTTATCAAATGCTTTCTCTGCTTCTATTAATGTGATCATATAGTTTTATTTATTTATTTATTTATTTATTTTTTTGTTCATATGCTGTATAACATTGATTGACTTGCATGAGTTAAATTATCCTTGCATCTCTGGGTTAAATGCTACTTGGTCATGGCTTATAACCTTGATGAAACGTTGGTTTCTGTTTGCTAGGAATTTATTGAGGATCTTTGCACATGTGTTCATCAAGGATGTTGGTCTGTAGTTCTCTTTTTTTGTGGCATCTCTCATTGTTTTTGGTATCAGGATGATGATAGCTTTGTAAAAAGTATTTGGTGCATTTCTGTTTCTTTAGTTTTCCAGAAGAGCCTGAAAAGGACTGACACTAGGTTTTAAAAGGTATGAAAGAAGTCACTAGTTAATCCACTCAGACCTGTGCTGCTGTTATTGAGAAAACTTTGAATTACCATTTTTATTTCCTCAATAGTGATAGTGCTTCAAATATGCCAGATCAACTTGGTTTAACCTTGGGATGTTATAGCAGTGCGATAATTTATTCATTTTCTTTCAGGTTCTCATGCTTTGTGACATAGAGTTTCTCAATGTAATCTCTAATTACCCTTTGAATTTCTGTAGTGTATGTAGTAATCTCCCTCTTTTAATTTCTAATTGGGTTTATTAAATATCTCTCTTTGTGAATTTAGTTTTCTTTCTGAGTTTAGCTAATGGTTTGCCTATCTTTTTTATTTTTTCAAAAAAAAGCAAATCTTTGTCACTGATCTTTTGTATTGCTTTAATTATTCCAAGTTCATTAATTTCTGTTGTAAGCTATACTACGTCCGTTTGCCTATTTTGGGGGGGGGCACACTCAGTGGCATTCAGAGGTTATTCCTCACTCTGCACTCAGAAATCCTCCCTGCAGGCTTAAGGACCATGTGGGATGCTGGGTCTTGAACACCAATCTGTCCCTGGTAGGCTGTGTGCAAGACAAACAACTTACAACTGCACTATTGCTCTGGCCCCTCTTTTTCCAATTTTTTAAGCATTGAGATAACATTATTTCTGTGTGCCCC
Source organism: Crocidura indochinensis (assembly GCA_004027635.1). Taxonomy (NCBI): domain Eukaryota; kingdom Metazoa; phylum Chordata; class Mammalia; order Eulipotyphla; family Soricidae; genus Crocidura; species Crocidura indochinensis. Next base: position 19,710 of record PVKC010018003.1, read on the forward strand.
TTCTTCCTTCCTGATGAATGCTTGTAAAGCTATCAATTTTCCTTTTAATACCACTTTTTGCAGTTGTTATGCATTTCATCTTCCAGCTCTTTGATTCTGTCTTCTTCTTCTTCTTCTTCTTCTTCTTCTTCTTCTTCTTCTTCTTCTTCTTCTTCTTCTTCTTCTTCTTCTTCTTCTTCTTCT
>PVKC010018004.1:0-19799 GCA_004027635.1 Crocidura indochinensis
TTACTCCTGACTCCATGCTCAGAAATTGCTCCTGGCAGGCACGGGGGACCATATGGGGCACCGGGATTCGAACCGATGACCTTTTACATGAAAGGCAAATGTCTTACCTCCATGCTATCTCCCGGGCCCAGGCCTCCCAATTCTTACCACAGGCTGTGTTCTTTACACTGACTGTATAGAAAGAGCAGGTACAGTAAATGCACTCCATATACACCTCAACCCAGGCCCTTTGCCTGGCCTGTATTGTGAATTGGGGGACCAAAAAAATGACAGTTAACAATAAAATATTCAGACAGTGCTCCATATTAACATAATAAAAATAAAGTAATTTATCTTAATGTGGGTCACACCCATTGGATTCATGTTTTATTCCTGATTCTATTCATGTATCATTCTGAGAGGGCTATGATTGAATGAGGGTCAGCCTCATGCACGATTAAGTCCCCTACCACATTCAAAGTTAAGTGTCCATGCAGGAGAGATTACTTACACTGTACTATATCTCTGAAAATTTTTATACTCAGATACCAAAATATATTTTCACAAATAATATTGCTGAGCATATTGACTGAATTAAAATTCAAAGGAAGGTCATTCTGGTGCAGGCAATCTGTTTTGAATTGTATTGCTTTTTTTTTTTTTTTACAAAATTGTATATTAAAGTCCTATTCACCAACGTGACCCTTAACAAGAAAGGAAAAGACAGGAGAATGTTCTTTTCTGAGGTCTGAATATTCTGCCTCATTCCTTGCTTTCTCTTCACAAAACATCATTATCTAAAGTCAGCAAGTGTCCTTACCAGGGTCCTTACCAAAATCTAGCCCTATGAGCACCTTGATATTTTTTTCCCACATCCTGGCCAGTATTTATTTCACCTCTTTTTGAAGTAGTTATTCTCATAAGTATTAAGTGATACTTTGGTTTTGATTTGAATTTTTTGGTCATTGGTGTCTGTTTTTGCATGCATTCATTAACAATCTGTGTGTCTCTTTGGAAAATTGCTATTTAGCACTACATATTAAAACATTTTTATTGCTATTGAGTCATAGAATTCTTTATATATTCTGATTGTTAACTGTCTAATGTATGATTTAAAATATATATTCCTCCATTTATTAGTTGCTTTTTCATTGATTGTTTCCTTTATTGCCTATATTTTTTAAGGCGGGGCACAACTGGCGATGCTCACAGGTTACTCCTGGATCTGTGCTCAGAAATCACTCCTGGTGGGCTCAGGGGACCATATGAAATGCTGGGATCAAACCAGGGTCAACCTTGCAAAGCAAGTAGTTTACCACTGTGCTATCGCTCTGGCTTATGTTATTTTGATTCATTTCCATTTGTAAATAACTGCTTTTATTGCCTTTTGTTTTCTTTCTGATTTTGAGTTAGACCTATGAGTATTCAGGGCTTATGTTTGGTTTTAAGCTTAGGGATCTTTTCTGGCAGGACTTGGGGATCAGCTAGGAATCAAATCTGGGTCATCTGTGCCCAAGACAGTTCACCCAAAATCTGTCACCATGCCCAATAAGATAGTTCTGTGATTAGGCTTTATTTAAGCCTTGCATGTACTTGGACCTTGAGTTCTAGTTTAAATCCCGCACTGAACAGTCCTCCCAAGAAATACTGCAGATAGCTTTAATAGCTTCCAGTGCCATTGGAATCGGCCTCACCACATTGCTGTATGAGTACTGAACTAAGCAGGAACATTGGTTGACAATCTCCTGGAGTGGTCGAAGGTCCTCGGAACACAATTTAGAAGGTCTAAAATAATTTTAAAATCAAAAGGGTGGGGGCGAAGCACTAGCACAGCGGTAGGGCATTTGCCTTGCATGCTGCTGACTCAGAACGGACTTCGATTTGATCCCTGTCCCTGTGCCAGGAGAGATTTCTGAGCACATAGCACATAGCCAGGAATAACCCCTAATATATATATATATAATATTTATAACATATACATATATGTTATATATAATAATATAATATAATTATATATAATATTATATATGGGTTATAATTTTGTACTGGGATTCTAATATTTGACTGTGGTTGACCCTTCTTAGTTCCCCGAGCAATTCTAGGAGTAAGCCTTGGTCACCATTAGGTTTGACCAACTCCAACTGTTCACCAAAGATAATCATTAGAAAGAGCAATGTCAAGAAATTCATTTCCTGGTCTTAGGTCTGAACTTTGAGTTGTATGCCTAGTTTTAGTTGTATACATGTTAAGTTTGAAAACATTTCAGGTTTTTGTATATTTGATTTGTGTGTGTGTGTGTGTGTGTGTGTGTGCTTAGTGTAAGATAGTGAATCAGTTTCTTCCTCCTCCTCCTTCTCCTTCTCCTCTTCCTACTTTTCCTTCTCCTCTTCCTCCTCCTCCTCTTTTCCCTCTTCCTTCTCCTCCCTCTCTTCTTTCCTACCCCCCCTCCTCCTCGCTATCCAGTCTTCTTAGGTTCTTTTGTTGCTAATTACTCGACCATATACATAAGATTTTAATTTGTGGTTTTCTGTTCTTTTCCATCTTATAAGTCTAATTTTATATTTATATTATATATAATATAATGCATTATACTTATATTATATATGATATTATAATAACATATATTACATGTTATATAATATATTATATATAATATGTAATATATATTAATATAAAATGTTCAATGCCATGCTATCACTATAGTTTGGAAAAAAATGTAATTTGATTTGGGATGTTCTTCTGTAGTTCCATAAAATTTTAGGATTGTTTTTTTCCCATTCTATAAAAAATGAAATTGGAATTTTGACATAAGTTGCAACGAATCAATAGATTCCTGTGACTAATAAGATACCGTAATATCAACTCTAATCCTTTGTTTCTGGATACCTTTCTATTTTCTATTTTCTATAGTCATTAATTTTTTTAGATAATAGTTTTCATTGTACATGTCTCTCTCTTGCATTCATATATATCTTTGTATTTTGATACAGCTGTAATGAGGTCGTTTCATTGACTCATTATTTTTAATGTTGCCAATGTTTTATTTATCATATTTTTGTACATTGATTTTGTATGCTAAATTGCAACACATTTATTATTTCTGTTATTTTTCTTCTTTTCCTTTTTTTTATTTTATTTTTCTTATATACAGGGTTTTCTATACATTTCCTGACCCATCATGATTTGACTAAATTATTTTCATTTTATGTTGTAGAAGCAATATTCATTTAGTAGAAACTGTACCTATATTTTTGTTGTTTTTTTGTATGTTTGGTTTTTGGGAATGCCCCCCGCAAAGCTCAGGAGTTACTTCTGACTCTACACTCAGAAATTACTCTGGGCATGCTCAGGGGTCATATGGGATGTATGGGATGTCAGGTATAGAATCTGGGTCAGCCACAGATAAGTCAAATGACCTAGCTGCTGTGCTTCTGAATCTTGGTTTATAATATATACATCTTTTCATGACTATAGAGACTTTCTCACACATCATAGAGAAATTTTTGGACAATCACATTTTCAACAAAAAGTCTCTCAGTTCTGACACTCTCCACCAGGAGGTGGTATCTTTTTCTACAGGCTAGGGATTGTTTCCCAAAGCATTCTTAAATATCACCTAGAAGCTGATTGCCATTGGGAATTCTAACTAATTAGTGTCAAACTATAGGTATCATAACTTCCTTTTTCAGATGTCAGTTATCTTTGTAAAATATACCTTTTACAGATTACCTATGACTCTGACTACATGTAAATCATACATTCCCAGAAAATCCTTTTCAAGTTTGATTACTTTGCTGAATGACTCACAGAATTAAGATTTACCTACTAGATCCTGATTTATTAGCAAGGCTGCTACAATTCCTGTCAAAAGAAAAATATACATAGTTCAAGGCATGGAGAAAGGCTCAGGAAGCTTCTATTATCTCTCCAGATACATCTGCATACAACCTCCAATCCAAGAGATCCTTTTCCTCACTTTTGAATGTTTATGGATGCTTCTTTATGGAAGAATGTTGATTAGATCATTGACTCATGACAGACAAAATTAACACCAACCTCTGTCACAAATAATATGCATTCTCTTCTGCTTTCTAAAGTTTTCCTAATAAGCAAAAATTTTAAATAGAGCTAGTGAGAAAAGACATGGAAAAGCAGCATAGGAAGAACTTGCCAAAAATGAGGACATGGCTGAGAAAATCCTAAAAAATAAAGCCAGCTGACTCTAATAAATATCTAAAAGTAAATAATAATAATAATAATAATAATAAACAATAATTTAAAACTGATAATATTTAGAAAATTCAGAGAGATTTTTGGGAATTGTGATCCTGCTGTGTGAACTAAGTCCACATGTTTTATTCAAATCATAATAATTTTATATAAAAAAGTATTTATATTTTTGACAATGTCAATTTGAATAATATATTTTAGGTTGGCTTCATTTTGAGGAATTTTTTGTTTGTTTGTTTTTGGGCCACACCCAGTGATGTTCAGGGATTACAACTGGCTATACACTCAGAAATCGCTCCTGGCTTTGGGGGACCATTCGAAATGCTGGGAATCAAACCCAGGTCCATCCTGGGCCAGTCTCGAGCAAGGCAAATGTCCTACCGCTGTGCTTAGTTCCGGCCCTGGTTTTGAGGATATTTTTATTCATCCATATTACTGAATTAATTTATATAAAGCACATAGTATGTGCTCATTATGATTTTACTTTGGGTATATTCTAAGTGAAGTTGTCTGCTCTGTTTTAATAAATGTTACTTGTATTATTTCCCTCTGTTGGTCAATTTCTTCAGAGATGTATTAATTTTATTAAATTTTTCAAAGAGCTTATTTTGTAGTTATTGAGCTTTTTGTTGTTTGTGCAATCCACTAAAATATTTTTATTATTTTCTCTCTTTGGATAAAAAGTTCTCCTTTTAATTCCTTAAGATTGATGCTAACTAAGGATGCTTTAGGATTTTATTTCTTTCCTAATAGAATCACTTATATAAATTTCTTTTAAAAACTTTTTGACTTTTAGTTTCATTCACATTATACTTTGGGTTGTTTTTATTGAATATATTTATTGATCTAGAATTATGTGTTTGTTAGTCAATATATTACTTATATGGTCAAGGAGATTCTGTTATTTAGTATTTTCTTTTTTTATTTAATACTCTATGTAATTACAAAATTTTATATGATTTATTTTTTGTTATCGATATTTGTTTTGAGGCTAGAATATCTTCTATCTTGGTAATTGTTCTGCAAACACTGGAAAAAATATAGAATCGAAATATAGATTTAACACTTGTTAAAGTAACATTCAAATTGTTCTTAAGCTGACTGCCTTTTTATTCCTAATTCTTTTATGAAGTGTTAAACTTGCCGAATACATTTTTTTCTAATTGTTTTAGAAGTTCTGCAATATTTTATTATTTTATAAAATACTGGGGTAGAATAGCACAGTGATAACAAATTTGCCTTGCATGGTAGCCAAACTGGGTTGGGTCTCCAGAAGTCCATATGAGTCTCCAAGCCTCCATAAGAGTAATTATTGAGTCACAAATAACTCCTGAGTGCCATAAGGAGAGTCCTCAAAAAAAAAAAAAATACTGGGTCTAGAGTAGACTGCACAGTGAATAGAGCACTTGCCTTTCATATGGCCATCCTGGGTTCATTTTCAGTATTCCCAAATTTGCCTTGCATGGCAGTCAAACTGGATTGGGTCTCCAGAATCCCATATGGTTCTCTAAGTCTCTATAAGACTAACTATTGAGTCACAAATAACCCCGAGTGCCATAAGGAGAATCCTCAAAAAAAAAAAATACTGGGTCTGGAGTAGAATGGACAGTGAATAGAGAGCACTTACCTTTCATATGGCCATCCTGGGTTCATTTTCAGTATTCCCAAATGTTCCCCTTGTCCCTTCCAGAAGTAATTCCTGAGTGAGGAAGTGCATGTTACAAAATATCAAACAAACATCCACCTTATTAAATGCTTAGAGATTTAGAAATTTCATGGTCTCTTGACCAATAATCAGCCTCAATACAACCTCCATACAACAGTAAGACTGTTTCTTAATTCTGTGAGTCACTCTATAATCAAACTTGAAAAGAATGATATGAGTCTGTGTAGTTTACACATAGTCAGAGTCATAGATATTTTGATTTTGGAAAAATAACCAATAATTAACAAATAATCATCAAACAAGTTAAGCAGCAATTAATAAAATGTTGATCTATTGATCACTCTATCATTTTCATTCTGATACACATTGCTCTTAGATAGTATGTGATATTAGTGCTGCCATTTTGATCTTTCTGTTGACTATATTTACACATTTTTATACTTTTAACTTTGAAACAAAGTAATGAATGTATTAATAAATTTAATCAATTATTTTATCATTAATAATTTTATAAGATTATTAATTTACAATTTTAATAATTGTAAACTTTTTTGGGTTTTTTGAGGGGGTAACACATGTCAGCACTCAGGGGTTCCTCCTGCCTCTGTGCTCAGAAATCGCTCCTGGCTGGCTCGGGAGACCATATGGGATACCGGGATTCGAACCACTGTCCTTCTGCATGTAAGGCAAACACCTTACCTCCATGCTATCTCTCCGGCACCTAATAATTTTAATTTTGGGGTTTGAGTTGGGGTCACACTCAGTGATGCTTGCTCTGTGCTCTGAGGTCATTTCCAGCAGATTTTTTTTAGGATTTTGCAGTAATAAAGATCAAACAGGAACCAGTTTGATCTATACTCCTTTTATAGATTTCTATCATTGTGGGTGTTGTTTGGGAGTAAGAGCATATTCTGCTGTGTTGAGCTATCAGCTCATGGACCACATGGGGTGCTGGGATTGAATTTGGGCCAGCTGTGTGTAAGGCCTACAACCTGCCCATAGGACTATTACTCTGGTCCCTTAGTCTCTATGTTTGAATTGTTTCAGATTATGTTCAGTGTTATTCATTTTATTTACACTTTAAAAGTATTGTATATTTGTTTTGTTTTACATAATGTTTTCATTAATGTTAGGTCACAAAACATTGTTTCATCCTTTACCACTTTGTTCTTCAGAAGCTGAAGATGTTCAAAGAAGAATAAGCTATCTTGATAAGAGGAGAAGGGGAAATTTATTAGCCACTTTCATTTATTCTATATACTTGGAAAGACTAAGAAAAGTTAAGTACCCTCCACATGTTCTTAGATGCCATTGTAAAATATTTTAGATAATATGGAAAACTTTGAGGACAATTAGAAAGACATAAGGTAAATAAATGCCATAGTAAAACAAAGGCATGGTTTATATTTAAGTTCTGTTTGGGAGAAGTCCTTAAGTGGGATGTTTAAGTGTAAATATCGCCTTTAAAGGAAACATTGGTTCTTGTATTAATATGATATAGTATATTATTTGACATGCATATGTTTAATAATTCTTACATTCCTGGGATGAATTTTTCCTGTATGATAATTTTAATAATTTTTGGGATACTATTAGCTAGTATTTTGTTGATCATCTTTGCAACTTTATTCATCAAGCATATAAACCTATTTTTATCTTTATTTTTTGTGGTGTCTTTGGTATCAGGTTTATTATAGCTTCATAAAACCAGTTTGGTAGAGTTTCTGTTTCTTCAATTTACTGAAATGCCAAATATGGGTTGGCAGTAGGTCCTCTTCAAAGGCCTAAAGTAATGCACTAGTGAATCCATCTAGGTGTGGGTTTTTATTTATATAATGGATTTTGATTGCCCTTTCAATTTCATCATTGATGATTGGTTTGTTCAGGTACTCCACATTGTCTTGGTTCAATATTGAGAGGTTATAGAAGTTCAAGAGTCTATACATTTATTGTAAGATTCTTTCATGTCGTGGCATAAAGATTCTCAAAATAATATATTATTATCCTTTCTTTGAATTTGTGTAGCATGTCTGGTGACATCCTCCCTTTCATTTCCTGATTCTGTTTATTAAGTTGTTCTCTTTCTTTGTAAAACAAGCTGATGGTTTATCAATAATTTGTTTTCAAAACCAACTTGTGCTTTCATTAATTCTTTGGATAATTATTTTTGTATTCTGTTTCATTAATTTCTGCTATAAGTTTTATTATTTTCTTCCACTTGTCTACCTTCAGCTAATTTTATTTGTCATCTTCCAATTCCTTAGTTAAATCATTTATATAGTCTCGTTCTTCATTCCTGATTAATGCTTACAAAGCTATATATTTTCCTCTTAAAACCACTTTTTCTGTGCTCCACTAATTCTAATAGTTTCTTCTTTTTATTCTCATTTTTTTCCAGAAAAAAAAAATGTTTGTTTTTGGGCCACATCTCGCAGCTCTTAGGAGGTACTCTTGGCTCAGAAATTGCTCCTGGCAGACTGGAGGACCATATGGGATGCAGGGGAATCAAACTTGGGTCTGTCCAGGGTCAGTTGCATGCAAGGCAAATGTCCTGCTGCTGTGCTGTCTCTCCAGCCCCCACCCAGAAATATTTTGATCTCTCCTGTCATTTTCGCTTGGACCCACTGGTATTTCAGTACTGTGTTGTTTAATTTCTAAATGTTCACAGTATTTATCTGTTTCTGTTTGTAATTCATATATATTTTCAATGTATGCATGGTGTGAGAAGGTAGTTGACATAATTTCTATTCCCTGGGTTTTATGGGGGTATATTTTTTTGGCCCGGCATGTGGTCTCTCTTGGAGAATAGTCTATGTGCATTGAAAAAAATGTGTATTTGGTTTTTGTGGATTGAGAAGTCATCTATCTATCTATCTATCTATCTATCTATCTATCTATCTAATCTATCTATCATCGATCTATCATCTATCGTTCTATCATTTTATCTCTAAATCTATCTACCAATCTATAGACTTATCTATATGTGTATCTCTTGATCCAGATCTATCTATCTATCTATCTATCTATCTATCTATCTATCTATCTATCTATCTATCTATCTATCTATCTATCTATCTATCATCTATCTATCATCTATATTTCTATCTATCTATCATCAATCTATCATCTATCGATCTATCATTCTATTTCTGAATCTATCTACCTATCTATAGACTTATCTATGTGTATCTATTGATCCAGATCTATATAGATCCAATCTATCTACTGATCCTTTTTGATCAAACATCCATAGCATAACATCCATAACATCTCTATCTAAATATATAAATGTATATAGAACTAGATCTATATAGACATCTAGATATATTTATATAGATCAATATTTATTGATTGATAGATCTGTAGATCAACAGATTTACTAAACCATTCTTTCATCAATCCTAATTATTGCATTAAATTTTATTTTGTGGTGTCAGAGAGATAGCATGGAGGTAGGGTGTTTGCCTTGCACGCAGAAGGATGGTGGTTTGAATCCCTGCATCCCAAATGTTCCCACGAGTCTGCCAGGAGCTATTTCTGAGTGTAGAACCAGGAGTAACCCCTGAGTGCTGACGGGTGTGACCCAAAAACCAATTTTTTTTTATTTTGTATATAGATCTTATTGTAGTGATCATCATTTCTTTGTCATTAATAAAACTTTTTTCTTTTTTTTTTGGTTTTTGGTCATACTCGGCGGCACTCCATTGTCACTCCTGGCTCTATGCTCAGAAATTGCTCCTGGTAGGCTCTCTTGGGGGACCATAAGGGATGCCGGGATTCGAACCACTGTCCTTCTGCATGCAAGGCAAATGCTGGGAATAATAAACTGTGAGAAATAGTAATATTGTTCTTATTAGACTAGTGCAGTTACTTATATGTAACAATTTTTAAAATACTACACTAGATATCTGGGGACTCATCAGAAGACATACTCATTTGGTAAATGCTTAGAAGGATACTAAGTTAAATGGATCACAGAAGATTCATGTGTGAAATTATTTGCAGACAATGATTACAAGTGAGTTCAGGTGTGGTAATTTATATAGATTTTCAGAAAAAAAGCAGATTCAAAATGAGAAATGAATGAAAATCAGTTTCAATTAGGAAAGTATGATAATGTGAATTTGGAGTAAGTGCTAAATGCAAAGAAAGTAATATTTCAGAAAAGCATATCAAATTGATGGTAATATACTAAGGCACAATGGATGTTATAAACAAAATCAAATAGTCTTGTTTGTTGTCTGTTTATGCTTTGTTCTTTTATAAGTTGTAACTTTCAAAAAATATTTAATTTCAAGTAAAAAAATGCTTCAAAATTGCTTTTCAACAATCTATGTGTCTTTGAACAATCTCCATTTTCTCCTATTAAAAATGGGTACAGAATAAACCTATTTTGATAAGATTAGATGGAAAACCTAATGGGTTTTACATAGGACTTTGTAAATAGTTATAATTTTGTTAGTTAATATAGTTTTTACTATTATTTGTTTGTTTCAGGGTCAAGCCCCATGGAATTCAGGACTTACTCCTGGCTCTGTGCTGATAGATCACTCCTAACTGAGTTCAGAGGACTCATATAGGCTACCAAGAGTTTGGCTTTGTTCAAGTCAATCACCTTACCTTCCATTTTATTCCACTAGTTCCTCAGTAAATTTTTTGTATTAAAAAACATACTTACACAACTTGCAGTGATTGATTGCTACTGGTTCTTTGAAAGGGCTAATTTCAGAGAAGGAAATACAGTGATAAACATAAAAGCACAATAATATTTTTAGATTATATAATTGATCAAAAATACTTTAGAACTGTGAATGATCATAATTAGAGAATGCTATTACAAAAGAATCTTGAGGAATAAAATTTAGGTAGAAAGACATTTAATAATGGAATTATGTTTGGGTATTATTAGCAGCAAAAATTTAAGGCTGTGTTGTCTTAATTTAAAAATTATTTTAATATTATGTATAGAAAGAATAATAACCCTATATAGTTGAACTTTGATAGCAGCATTAGGCATGTACTAATTATGAGCAAAAAGAAATAGCAATTGAAAAAAGCTTGTAGGCTAGAGTAATAAAACAAATCTTCATTAAAATATTAATAAATATATTTTATGGGACGTCGACATAAGAACTTATTTTTATACTAGAAAATCAAAGAACAGTTGTTGATATTTATTCTAATTGGCAACAACATTGGCAAACAAAATTACATTCTTGTTCTTTATACTTTCATACTATCTGTTGGTTTCTCATATTGAAACTTGTAAATGCTTCATTGTAAGATCCAGTGCTTCCAAAACATTAATATTTTATCTAATTTATTCTCAGAAATTCTGATAGAAATTTAGTTATTTTGTAGAAATTTCATTATTATCAAAAGCCTATAGTCAGATGATTTTTACACCTACACATTAAACTTACTACTGTCGTTAAGAAAGAAAGATCAACTCTGAAGACTTTATCCAAAAATTATTTTCTCCCAAGGGGAAAGGGAATGACTATTATACCATCCATATACACACCTTCTGTTTGAAAATAATACATTTTATTTGATAATTCTTCATCAATAATAAGTTTTAAAAGGCTCACAATAATTACAGGAATTAAATGAAAATAGCATAATCATTGTCTTAAGAATATTAACTAATTGAATTTACCTGATAGTAAAAATTTATTTAGATTAATTTGAAGGCTATGTTATTATTCACTAAACAGAAATGTGAACAATTTATATTTGTATCATTATATAGCAAATATTATTTATGTTTATATGTTTTTTACTTAAAACCTTGGATATCCATAGTTTTTGAACAACCTCTATGATATAAAAATTTTTCTAAGTATTTGAAAATTTTCCACTTGAAAATTAGAAGAATTCTGAGAGGTATATTGTTATACTTAAGGGAAGAAAATTTGAACTTAATTCACTTAGAAAATCTTATATAACTAATAAATAATTTTTCTATTTAAGTTTTGAAAATCAAGAAATGAATTAATTTTAAAAATATGATATTTAATAATATTAAAATGTTATAGTAGGGTTACTTATGTTTTCAAATATATATATTTTTAAATGCAAATGCTAACTTGTAATTACTAAGAATTGCTATAATTAAAAGTAAATTTTTAAAAGCATGATAATTTTTCAGTAAAATATGTATATTTTCAGTATATAGCATTCTTTAAACTTGAAAATAACTTTTTAATTTTGCTTTCTTTTTATTAGATAAAAGCAAATGAAGATTCATAAAATTTATATATTTTCATGGGGATATTACTAGATGTTGCTATTTCAAAATTATCTATTGATTTTGAAAGATTGCTTGCATATTTTTCTAAAACAATTTTTGTCACAGAAAACATTTCTTTTGCAGTACCTTCCAAAACAATTACCTTACCCATTATATTTAATATTCTTAAAATTATGTTTCCTGCTAGATTTAATTGAAATAGTGCTTATCCATATATTAGAATATTTTTCTAATAAGGTAATTTAAAGTGGTAAGTGTTTCTGCTTTTACTTTGGATATTATATTTGTTTTTTTTTTTAATCAATTGAGAACATGTATTAAAGGCTAGGAGATGGAGCATAGAACATAGCCCATGCTTTGCATACAGAGAGAGAGAGAGGGTAGGTTTAGTTTCTAGCACCATGTGGTTCCTTGACTACCACTGTAAGAAATCCCAAGCACAATCACCTGTAAGTATTACCTGGTGTGATTCCAAAAAAATAAAATTAACTCATATATGTGGACTCACCTAACATGACGAACTGTAAGCACAGGAACAATTTTGGAAATGTTGGGAACATTTTTTAAGTAATTTAAAAAAATGTATGAAATATAAATGAGATATTTCACTGATAGCTGGTTTTGCTTTTCACTAACTTTTATGTCTCAAGTCCAAATTAAACTTAACACTGTTTAATGAAAAAGATGGTTGTTTTATAAGATCAATTCAGAAGCAAATGATACATGACATTAAATTATATTTCTTACAACTTTTTAACTTATGGAACAATGAATTTTTATTTATTTTTTGCTCATATGTCTCGCACATATTTTTTTCAGAATTCTTGCAAGTATTTCCAGTCACTTGCTATTTTTTCTAAAATAAATGTGATATTAAAAATGACTAAAATTTAAATACCCAAGTGTTCATGTATGGCTAAAATAGATCAAGTTCATAGTGGTCTTTCTTGCGAACACAAAGTGTTGTGCTAGTGAGAAATGAAACTAATTGTGGCAGCATACTAGAGAACTGAAAAACATGTTTTAAGGAAGGACTGTAGTACTTAAAGTGTAAAGACACTGTTCAACCAATTTTTATTGTGTATGACGACATATGGTTTCCAAATTATCCGATATTTATATAGAAACTAACAACCTCTGTTGCTGCCTGTTTGTCTCTTCATCTCTCTGTGATTATTCTTGATTCATTTTCTATTCTAAGTCAGAACCTGTGGTAACATAGTGCTCACCTAAAAGTTCAGTGTTTGTACATGTGGTGCTGCGCTTAGCAGAATCATTTATGACAGTGATTAAAGGACCATACTGTGAAAGTGGTCAAATTTGGTGATGTTGTATTTTGCTAACTATCTGTTTTAAGACTTTGAGTTATCCTCCTGGCTCCTGATTTTTTTTTTGTAAATTAAACAATCATTTTTTCCTAACAATAAATGATTTGCTCTATTATTTCTCATTGAACGTTTTGTTTATAAAAGCAAATCTTGTGGACCAGATCGATAGCGCAGTGGTAGGGCATTTGCCTTGAACGCAGCTGACCCAGTACATATGATCTCCCAAGCCAGGAGCGATTTCTGAGGGCATAGTCAGGTTGTAACCCCTGAGCATCACCAGGTGTGGCCCAAAAACAAACAAACAAACAAACAAAATTTTACTATAAGTAAAGAGTTAGATGTAGGCTTTTTGTTCAATGATTTTTACAATTATGAGTCCCCAGTTTTTTGTTTTGTTTTTAATTTTATTTCATTGAAATCATTGTGATTTACAAAGTTCTTTATACTTGGATTTTAGACATACAGTTAATTGGGGCCATTCCTACCACTAGTGTCATCTTTCTTCCACCAATGTTCCCAGAGTGCATCCTATACCACCACCCTTTAAAACAAACCGTGCGTACTATTTACAGGGTGGATTTAGTCAAGCAGATTGGCTTTATGTCTTTGAATCTCCAAGTCAATTAAATTTCTAATATGTCCACCTGATAGATTGCACAAACTTGAGTTTGTTGACCAGTTAATTAACAAGTTCAGTTAATTCTACCTCCTTAATAGTTTTCATATCTACTCACTTTGGCATTTCCACTCATTGACATCTGTCCCTATATATCCATCTTAACAACATAAATTGAGTCCATGATCATCTTTCATCTGATTAATCTCCTAACTTGTTTCTGCTCATAGTCTTTCAAAATTCATTCTTCACAGGTGAGACACAAGGATGATCTAACTATAAAATAAATCAGAACCCTGCTTCAGATCTTTCAAGAAATCTCCATTAACCTTAGAATAAAATTTAATCACTTTAACATGACCTGCAAGCCCTTTCATTAGCTGGCTTCTTGTTATATGTCTCATTTCATCTCTTGCCATTTCTCTTCATATTGAATGGTATGATCAGGTTGAATTTATTCACTATTCATTTTGGTCTCTTGTTTTGGGGTCTTTTTAAATTAAATTCTCAGTACAGTTATTTTTCCTACTAATAGGTAAATATACATTTTAAGGAAAGAATATGTAAATCATAAAAATATTCTAATCTACACTAATTGCATTGGTTTTCCAGGTTGTATTTCCTTTCTTTGGGAGGTGGCAGTAGGAGGAAGCTCTTCAGCAGTGCACAAAGGGTCAAATAGAGTTTTAAAATGCAGTTCTTGCTCAGATACTGTGGGAAGTGAATGTCCAGGGCCATCAGCTGTGTTTTAGGTTTTATGGGGCTATAACTGAATGTCTTAAGGGCTTGGTCTACTCAGTGATATTTGGAAGTGTCATGCATTGCCAAGGATTGAACTAAGGTCTGAAAATGCAAAATATGCTTCCCTAACTATTTTGCCATACTCTGGCTTTCAGGTTAGCCAGTCAAAGATAAGAAGTTTGGTCAGTATTTTTAGAAAGTATTGCTGACATGATAAATATGCCTGAAAGTTTTTGGTTATTCATATTAAGAAATCAATAAGTAAAGCTATATTATAAATTTTTGAGTCAATTTGGTATTCTTGTCTTTGTTTAACTGTGCCTATTTATTTGTTTACTCAAATGTACATGTTTATATCTACATTTCTCAAAATGCTCATATACAGATATGTACATATATGTATATATACACATTACTCACAAACATTGTATTGGAAATATAGATATTTTCTTAGAAGTAGTAATAATTGCTCAAACCAACATTTATTAATATGAATACATGCAATTTATATTTTTAAACCAAAGGGGTAATGTTTAAAGAAAATAGCATTTGAAAAACAAGATTTCTTATATTCTCTCTTTATATATATGTACATATATATATTCAAATGGTTGTAGTCTTAAATTATAGTCTGCAATATCAGGGTAATTTTGGATTAAATTACAGGAGAAAAGCCTTTTTATTCTTTATTTATATGTGCATATATAGCCCTTTACAAAAATACCATGAATAGAAAAATAAATAAAACATAAACAAGAAGAAATTCTAAAAATTTAGGAAGATATTTTCATGTCATTTATTTGACAAGGATTTAATACATTAAATATACGCCTGAGCCTGCCAGGAGTGATTTCTGAGCATAGAGCCAGCTGTGACCCAAATAACAAACAAACAAACAAACAAAAAAAAGAAAACAAAACAATAGCAACCTCATATAAATGGTCAAGAACTATAAAGGTACTTTTTAACAAATGTTTAGTTGGTTCAAAGTTATATGAAGAAATCTTCAATTTCAGTTATTAATAAAAATCAAAAATGGAATGAGAAATCTCAAACACATAGAAACAGCATGTATTAACAAATTGAAATAAATAAGTTTTGGGAAAAAATTTAAGAAAATTAGATAGTTTCCTGTAGTTGAGATTGTAGATTGGTTTAGGTTCTTCTAGAAAAATGTTGATGCTATTTCTTAAAAAGTTAAAAATGGAAATTCATATGATTCAGCAATATAACTCTATTTACTCAAAGAAAATAGAACTTTAGGTACCCCTCTATTCATAGAAACATTCACAGTGGACAAAACATGGAAATAAACAAAATCTTTACTTACAGATAGCTGGAAAAAGAAATTCTGGTATATAAACTCTAGGGAATACTAGTCACTACTGAAAAAGTTGAAATCGTGCTTTTGGAACAATGTGGATGGAACTTGGAATGGATATGCCACGTTAAATAAAATAGGAAGTGGAAACAAATTATCGCTAGTTTCACTCATTTGAAACATAAAAATCCAAGGGAAATATACTTGCAACTACAACAAAAAATATACTGTAGTCTCTAAAAGGTTTTACCAGAGAGAATGGAAAATAAATAGGTTTGAAGGACATTTTAGATAGAGAGATAACATAAAAACTTCGAAGAGAAGTGCACTGGGTATACATTATAAGATATGTATACCTAAATTAGTGTACATATAGTTGTGTGAAACTATAATCTATAAATGTTAGAGTATTGTAGGAAAATAAGCCAATAAAATTCTATTAAAATTTTTTAAATTGTCTACCTTTAATAATATGACTTTATACAAGTTAGATAACTTCTGATAACTTTTCCACCATTATATAAAAATAACTATTCTTTCTTGGGGGCGGTTGGTTTGGGGTCCATACCTGGAGGTGCTCAGGGTTCACTCCTGCTTTGTGCTCAGAAATCGCTCCGAGGGAACCAGAGAGAAAGAACAGCAGTAAGGCATTTGCCTTGCAAACAGCTGACACAAGACCAACCGGTGGTTCGAATCCCGGCATTGAATATCGTACCCTGTGTCTGCCAGGAGCAATTTCTGAGCACAGAGCCATGAGTAACCCCTGAATGCCGCTGGGTTGAGCCAAAAACCAGAAAAAATAGAAAAGAAATTGCTCCTGGTAGGCTCAGGGGACCATATGGGAGCCGGGAATCTAACCCAGGCTTTTCCCGGTTGGCTGTGTTCTAGGCAAATACACTACAACAGTGCTGTCACTCTAGTCCAGTCCCAACAAAACATATTCTTGTAATAAATACATATTTAATAATTATTTATTGTATATTTCAGTTGTAATAACAGGCCCATATTACATTTTTAATTATATTTAAGAAACACCATAAAAATACCCACAAATTTTAAATACCCAGTACTTAGGATTTTATTTAGTAATGTTAAAATTGGTTACCACTGAAATAATTGATAGCAATTATAGTTTCTATTGAGAACTTTTATTGTATTAGGATTTATTACATTATTATAATTGAGTTTAAAAAATAAGCTGCCATGATGCTTTAAGGCACTTACCATATTAATATTATTAATATACTTAGTATATTATTTTATAATCTAAGACATATTATATAATATATTACAATATTATTAATTTATTTAGTATAATAATATTAATAGTATATTTACTTGTTTTTCTTTCTGATATAGTAGTAGGATATTTAGATTTCTAACGAAGAGGTTAAAAAACCAGAACACTGCTGAGTGATAAAAAGGGTTTTTTTGTTTTAATTAAGGTTTTATCAAATTTATGCCAAATAATTTATCAAAGATATTTCAATTTTCAAGGTAATTCAATGACAGGAAATTTAGAAAGAGGTTTGCATAGTGTTGATGGCAGTGGAGCTCCCCAAGTAACTTATGTGGAGTAGGGAGGAGACTAGTGGTAGTTTCAAGAAGGGAATTTGCCCATTTCTCTCACTCTACCTCAATCACCATGGGAATGGTTGGTACATCCAAACCTCTGAACGTTGAACTAGCCAGGAAAGCAGTCAGTCCAAGGTCTTATACAGACCTTTCAGATCTGTTGCCTTCCCTCACAGAAACGAAAAACAGATTTTAGTTAAAGGTACTGAGGAAGGAGAGGAAGAGGATAAGAAAGGGAGAGAGTAATGCACTCAAGGGAGAATGTGAGCTTCTCCAAGGTGGAAAGAGCCCTGGTATACTACCCAGCATGAAAGTAGGAAAGTGTACTTCTCAAGAGGAGAGGTGCATGTGACTTGACGTGTATGCAGGCATCATGTTCATGAGCCATCGAGCAAATGTGCACATCTCCTTTGTTCCAAGTTGATTTCTATAGGGTTTGTCCCAACCTGTCCAAATCGAGCTTTATATTTAGATTAGTGTCCTGTTGTTAGGGCTGTTGTCGGAAGGTAGTTGATGGTCATGTTTCTTGACATTTCCTTCCCTGTCTTTTCTTCTCCTGAAGGGAGTGCAGTCTTCCCTGAATTTCTTCTGTCTCTTGCTAAAATTATTTTCAGGCTGTGGTCATCATTCATTTTTTGACTTCCTGTATTACTTCTATGAATTCATAGCCAGGAGGCTTTCTCTATCTACCTGCCTTCAAGTATTCTAATAAAGGAAGGAACTGCATAAATAATAAAATAATAATACAAATATTTTCTTTTTATTGTCTTATCTTTTTGTTTTTTGAGCCACACCCAGTGACGCTCAAGGGTCACTCCTGGCAGTGCGCTCAGAAATCACTTCTGGCTTGGAGAACTATATGGGACCATAGTCAAACCTAGGTCAGCTGCGTGCAAGGCAAACACCCTACTGCTGCACTACTGCTCCGGCTCCATAAAAATATTTTCTTTAAAGTCTTAAAATTATTTTCAAACTTAAATATTTCTGATTTTTTAGGATCTTAGAATGCATCTATGAAACTTTTATCTGACCTAATTCTATTTCTCGCTTTCTGTTTTACCTTGAAATGGGATGTATTGCTTCTCAAAATTATGAATTTAACTGGAATTGGCAAGATATGTCTACCAAGTCAAGTTTGATCCTCTGTTTTAATGAATAAAGTTTTAATGGTTTATAGTCATGTTCAGTGGTTTACATGTTGTCTATAAATTACTTCATTTTGTATCCTAAGATGAATATTCTGGGAAAAAAATAACATATGGAACATCAAAGCCTAAGTTATTTATTATCTGAACTATCAAAGAAAAATAAATTTATTCTTAAGTCAATACACCAAAAAAACATGAAAACCTCCTTCAGCTTTCTGTATCATCTTCTTTTCAAGGACTTTTTCCTTTTCTAGTATATTTTCCTTAGTGCTTTAATAATATAAATTTTTAAAAAGCTGTTTTATTCAATGTAGGTTTCTATTTCTCATTCAGGGACTTCTGGATCATTATGTACAACAAAAGTTATAAAATATAAGAAATGTGACTTGGGGCCCGGGAGATAGCATGGAGGTAAGGCATTTGCCTTTCATGCAAAAGGTCATCGGTTTGAATCCCTGTGCTCCATATGGTCCCCCGTGCCTGCCAGGAGCAATTCCTGAGCATGGAGCACGGAGTAACCCCTGAGCACTGCCGGGTGTGACCCAAAAAACAAACAAAAAAAAAACAAAAAACAAAAAAACAAAACAAAAAAAAAGAAATGTGACTTAAGTATTAAATGGAATAAAATGCTCAATTATGACCACATTTTTGTGAAATTAACTTAATGAAATAATTGCTGAGATAGAACAAAATTATTTACATAGTTTGTATGATTTAAAAGAAAGAAAAATTACTGGTATTAAATCCACTGCTGGTGGGAATGCTGTCTAGTCCAACCTCTATGGAAAGCAATATGGAGGTTCCTCCAAAATCTGGAAATTGAGCTCCCATTCGACCCAGCTATTCCACTCCTAGGGATATACCCTAAGAACACAAATATTCAATACAAAAACCCCTTCCTCACACCTATATTTGTTGCAGCACTATTCACAATAGCCAGGC